>APFE030997567.1:66435-84032 GCA_000404065.3 Pinus taeda
TTATAGCCAAAAATTCTTTTTCAGTCATAGTATAATTTTTTTTTGTAGGAGATAGATTTTTGCTGATGTAGTATATTGCATATGGCTTCTTATCTTCCTCCTAACCAAGAACTACTCCAATGGCTGTATCTAAAGCATCATATGAAATTTGGAATGGCAAATCCCATTTTGGGCCCCGTAGTACTGGGGCTGTTGATACAAGTCATTTTAAATCTTCAAAAGCATTGCCACATTTGCAAGTCCAAATGAAATCGATATTTCTTGTTAATGCATATAATGGTGTAGAAATTTGAGAAAAATTCTTTATAAATCTTCTATAATATCCAGAAAATCCCAAGAAACTGCGTACCTCAGTTTGTGTGGAAGGGGTAGGTATTAAAAGAATTATCTAAATATTTGTTGGATCTACCTGAATTCCAGCTGCTAAGATATAGTGACCTAGGATGAGGTCCTCAGTCATCATCATGTGGCATTTTTCATGGCTTAAACAGAGATTGGTAGCAATGCATCTTTGCAAAAAAAATTCTAGCATTTGTAATGCCGGCTCGAAGTCGTCTCCATAGGGTGTAAAGTCATCCATCTACACCTCGAGTCCTTCGTTTATCAGATCTGAAAAAATACTGAGTATAGCCCTATGGAATGTGGCTAGTGCATTGCATAGTCCAAAAGGTAAGACCCTATAATAAAACGTCCCCCAAGGGTAGGTAAAGGTAGTCTTATCCTAGTCTTCAGGGGCAATTTGAATTTGATTGTGGCCACTGAAGCTATCTAGGAAAGAAAATAATTTTTTCTTGCCAATGTGTCCAAGACCTGATCAATGAATGGAAGGGGAAAATGGTCTTTTTGGGTTGCTTTATTAATCTCTCTATAGTCAACACATATACGCCACTTTCCATTCTTTTTAGGCACCACTACTAATGGAGAGACCCATTTTCTATCAAATATTGGATAGATGAAGTTTACATCTAACAGTTTTTGTAGTTCATCTTTAACAATATATTTAAGGTGAGAGTTTAACCTCCATTGAGGTTGTCGAATGGGCCTGTCATCTTTATCTATATAGATGTGGTGCATTCATAATTGGGGATCAATGCCTTTCATGTCTGGGAAATTCCATGCGAAAGCCTCTTTATATTTTCTCAAAAGTTGAACAAGCTTCTGCTCTTGGTCAACACTCAGGCTTTTGTTGATATTTAAGGTTTTTCCTGGCTCAATTTCTATGGTTTTTCTATTATAAACATAATTTGTTGGTATTGACTGTTCGTTAATATCCTTTAAGGAATCTTCTTCAATTTCGTTACCAAGGCTTCTTTGATCACGTGACACTTTAGATGGGATACAACATCTGGTTGGTTAATGTAAGTGTTAATGATGTCATCTTCTGTTTGATCCTTGAATTTGAGAGCATCTTCTATAGTTAGTGGTGATCTAATGCTTTCAGTTAGATATGATACAAGTTATTTTATAGTTTTTATTATTGCTAAACTTGGCTAAGCTAGAGGATAGAAGGCTAAATTCTTCACATTACTTCCTCTTACTATAGTCATATTGCATGTTTGACAGCTTATGTAAGCATCTGCGGTTGCTAGCCAAGGCTGTCCTAGAATTAAGGGATGTCCGTCTAGCCGATTTCTAGGATTGATGATCAGAAAATCCACTGGGTATTCCTAAGAATCTACCGACACCATTACATCCTATAACGTGTCTTCTGGTTTGACTATGATCGGTCAGCCAACTCCAACAAGGTTGTGGTTGGATCCAAGGATGTAATGCCAAGCTTTTGACAGGTTGTTGTTTTGAGAATATTGATTTTTGCTCCTAGGTCAACTAATGCATTAGGGAAGGAGCATCCATTTATCTATACCATGACTATAGGATTTCCTGGGTCCTCATATTTTATCTGTGTTTCTCTGCTTGATAATAAATCAAACGAAGTGCCAACTACATGGATAGTTGGGGTTGTTTTTATTTTCCTCTTCGGATTTTTCGTACACAATTCCTTAATAGTTTTTGCATAAATTGGAATGTCTTGAATATCCTGGAGGAGAGGTATTTTTACACACAAATTATTCAATTCTCCCAGAAGATCAAAATCAGGATATTCGATTGGGCGGGGTATGATTAATCATTTTGGGAATGGTGGAGAAGAAGCGATAGTTTGATCGTGAGTTTTCTATTTAACCATGTTCTCCACTTGTGGTGCTTGTTCTACAGGTAATGAATATTCAATTTGTATATTTTTATCTCCCTCTGATTCTATTATCCGACCAGATCTTAATTTAAGCTACTACACTCCCTCAACTCTGTTTCCGATTCTGATCCTTCAATAATTTGCACAGATTGGACTGGCCTATTATTGGACTTTGGGTTGGGTTGGGCTGGGAGCTGTGGTCGTAGATTGGTCTGAGGGTTCTGTTGCAATGTGTAGGGTGTTTCTAGTGTAGGTTGAGGTAGGGGGATTGTTCCTACTGGTTGGTTTGTAGGTATTTGCTAGCTTGACTACCAACTCTGGTTTTGTGAGGTGGAGGGTGGCCATTGGGATTGATATGCATTATTCTGCTAGAATGGTGGGAAGTAAGAGGAATTTTGCCAATTGTTGTTTTGATTTGATTGGTTGGGCCAAGGTGGCATAAAGAATGGTTGCGGTGACCAATTGGAAAAAGGTGGCTAGTTCTGCCACATAGGTCTTGGGTACTATTGTGAATGTTGGGTATATGACCAAAGTCCCACATTGACTAGAAGTGCCGAGGATCATGGGTATATAAGGATGGACAAATATCTCCATTGGTATGAGGCCTTTTGGGGGTAAAGCCCAAAAACAAATCCATGAGGGCTTAGGCCCAAAGTGGACAATATAATACCATTGTGGAGATATGTGGTGTCCAGAGTTCTTACAAGATTGTTGGGTATACGACCAAAGTCCCACATTGACTAGAAGTGGTGAGGATCATGGGTATATAAGGATGGACAAATATCTCAATTGGTATGAGGCCTTTTGGGGGTAAAGCCCACAAACAAATCCATGAGGGCTTAGGCCCAAAGTGGACAATATCATACCATTGTGGAGATATGTGGTGTCCAAAGTTCTTACAAGTGGTATCAGAGCCAAATTTCGAAGTTAGCCAAGTGGTATCAGAGCCAAGTTCCGAAGTTAGCCAAGTGGATGAATTCTTGGAATGCCGAACGAAGATGGTGGGCCCCGGTAACATCACGATGGGATCCATGGATGAGCTCGGTTAGACAGGTGGTGTGCTCTGGATTCTTCATGGATGTGTCCTGGTCCCAACATGGTGAAGAGGAGTTGACCTGGGATAGAGCAAGCTCTCGAGGCAGGTGGTGCTCCATGTAAGGCATGTGCTTCCAATGCATTGAAGCGGAGAATCCTGGTTGGTAGAGAGTGAATGGATGGATAATCGTTTGAGGGGAGGCTCGATGGTCCTTTGTTCGAGGGGAGGATTGGTATCAGATACCAATTCCCCCCTTAAACTTGACTTGGGGTTCCTTGACTAACTCCAGCCAAACCTACTAAGTGAGACAATCCCGCTCACTCTAGCTCTTACCCCCCTCAGAGTTTTTACCCGGGGTATTGTTAACTTGAAATCCCCCTATAACCTAGGTCTAACCTAGACTTTACCGGTGATCACTGAGGGGTACACATTCCTTACCAGGTCTTATAGCAGTATGCCCATTTATATGCAATAATTTTGACTTCATTAATTTTTGTTTGTTTGTTTGTTGCTGCTATGATTCTGATCCATCCTCTCTCAATTTGATTTGCTCAAAAACTTCTATCAAACCGATCCAACTGTGAGCCCAATGAGAACCTCATAGATTCCAGCACAGGTGGCCTCACGTGGTAGAAAACAAACAATTTTCGAATCCGCATGAACAATTTTCTTTTTCTAACCTGCATGCAGCCCATGCCTACTCCATCTTTCAACATGGCATAGAACACACACGAAATATCCCTTATCGATTCCCTATGAAAAAAGCTTCGAACAAAATCAGCCTTGAATTTTAATATTACCAAAGGTATCTCTCAACCTTCTTTAAATAGCCGCATGGAACAATTCGTTAGCATGTTCCAAACCGGTAAATATCACAAATGCACTACGATTCCTCACAGTTACGGCACTATATTCCGCACATTCTCCTCGAGGTTCTTTTGCGTATGATTTTTCCACCATTATTTTCCAAACCTAGATCTATAAAAAGGCTGCATTGATCTCATCAGGTACTATAAACCCCTGGCATCAAAGAATCCATTTGAAGCCAATATTTGGCTATGATACTAGTTGTTAAGAAAGATACCACTTGTTCATAAATTTACTACATAACATAAATAATTACTGAGAGGAATAAATATAAAAATAACCAGCAACAACCATAAACACATAAACACAAATGTTTATCCAGGAAAACCCAAATCCGGGGAAAAACCCAACCTAATAAGATCTCATTAGTATTGGCCAAAACCCTAGCCAATCCGACCAAGTGAGCCTTCACTGCTCACCTCCAGGTCTTGCATTACAATGAAGTCCTTCCAGCCTTTTATAAGCTCCATTACATATAATACCACAGGCAGAATACTATGGGTGCATAATACCATGTGCCTCAAAACCATCATTGTTTAACCTGGTCAACTTTGACCCTATCCTGAGTCAAGTTTACCTAACAGTTTGAGCCGCGAGGAAGAACCAAACGTAAATATCGTGGTCCGAAGTTGTATAACGATAGGAGATGAAAAAGATATGCAGGCTAAAGAGAGTGCTTGGGTTCTCTTGTGCTGTACAACAACCCCCCATTTCATAAAATTTTACCTTCAAACTATAATATGAAATGGGTCCCTTTTAGATTTATGAATAAAATTGGTATCAACTCATCATTCCTCTAAAGGTCCGAAAAGAAATAATATATTATAAACCTTTTGAATGAACATAAATTGGTCTTATAAAATAAATGAATAATTCTTTATTATTGCGATAAAGCGATCGCAAGATCGCATATTGCAATAACAAAGGATGCGTAACAAAAAGACCCATTGGTTTTCCCTGATGCGACAAGCGAATAACTATTAGATATCGAGAAAGGTAAGCGATTGTAACAAAAGGGCCTCTCTTTTTGCTCCGATGCGATATCGTTATTGGCGATCAGGGAATATAGCATACATGCAACAAAAGGCACCCTTCTAAAAACTCCCGATGCGAATTGGATTTATTGCTATCGGCGATTGGGGATTTCACAATGACACAAATGTAACTACTCAAGCATTCCTCCGATCTCCGATTGCGATAAATCTAAGCGCAAATTTCAAAAAGGATTGTAAAGGCTTGAGTATATTATGTTAAATTATTATTAAAAGCCTTTTTATTCTCGATAGCAATTCACTTGTGATTAACCACCAAAAAATCAAAGCCACGCTTAAATGAATTATTCAGCGAATAAACGACATGATGAGCATTTAAATGATTGACAGGATTAAATGGCCAATTAATGGAGCAGTTATGCCAAAATCTCTTCAAAGATTGTATCTGCAGCAATATTATTTTAATCCTTCATTATTAATTGATTGATATAACTCTTTCATAATTGGTTCACACCACCTATTCTCTGCATTACATTCATTTTATCACCTGCACAGAGCTCCTCCGAAGCAGCAAATTTAGGGCAAATGGGGAAGAAATCCAAAATATTTGGAGCAACTTCAGCTCTCGCAGTGCCAGGACAATCTACTGCTGATCCGAGACCAAGAAAAAAAGGATTGATCTTAGACATTACATGTCTTGGTCTCGGTAATACTAGTTGGCAAAGCATCTATAATCTTGTTGAAGCCAAAGAGCCTGAAGCAATATTAGTACAAGCTACAACAGGGTCAAATCGAAAGTCTGAGGCTACTCTAAAGGATTTAGCTGATTCTTACTTACACCGGATAACGGCTCGAGAGAAAATTCTTCCATACACAGATGTAGTAAGGTAGGCAGTTGAGGAAATCCCGGTTACAAATAGAACATTTTGCACAATCGACGGGAGAGTCTTCGGTTCGTTTCAACCCAATGATTTGAGACAAATGTACCATTTTCCCGAACCACAGAAGAAGTATAACAAAGCATTTTTGGAGAAGTTCAGAGATGAAAATGAAACTGAATCAGCACCTATACAGGAATGGAGATAGAACCCTGCAAGACACAAGCATGAGTCCTCGGGTAAGTACTCTATCGATTCATTATGTTCTCCTTATTGTTACGCTGGGGTGATGATGTGTAGAATTTGGGGGTTGCATGATTCCTCAAAATTATCAATAGAGATGGTTCCTTTAATGTAAGCAACAATCAATAGCGAAATAATGGATTGGGGAAATATATTATCTGATAAGTTAGCAACTGCTATTCTTGAGTTCAGAAATAAAACTCGCATGACCGATAGGTCTATTCCTCCATTTTATTATAGTGCCTACATCTTAGATACTCTTTGTTTTAACTCCGAATTTCTTGTGCTGGGGTGGAGATGGACTCCACAAGACCCCATGCCAATTCATATCTATCGCCAGAAGTTGTGGAAAGCCCATTATAAATACCACCTGTATCAAGTTTGTAATGGATTTATGTTACCCATTTACTATGCAATTTTTGACAAGCTTGCTCCGAAGATTTCCTCGCAAGTAGAGATTGACTTGACCAACCTAGGAAACTGGTTTGGAGAGGATAAATTTACATATATTAGAGTTTTCGGCAGCCTTGCCAGGCCTCATATTCTTCCCTTGTACATACCTGACAAACTATTGGCTAGAGAAATAGCATATCAGATTACATCCGCAAGAGCAACTAAGACTCTGAGGAATTCAAAGAAGCAAGTTTGGCCTCCTTTTCCTCTAAGGTGTGGTTTTTACACTCTGCATGACTATAAGCATGCAGAGAAAGAAGCAGAAAAGATCAATGTACTGAACCTCGCCACCCTTCCTAATAGACGATTTGACCCAAGAAAAATCGTCTATAATGTACTGGAACAGGCAAAACTCACTAAGTTTGAACATAAAGAAGATGAGTTTGATGACCTATTTTCTTCGGCGGAGTCATTATTTCAGGTTCAAACACTAGCTAAAATGAGATATCACGATGACGGGTTAGTGGAATTCAACAAACTCAGAGAGCAGAGGTTGCAAACTCTGCCTCTATATTTACTAGCTACCACCCCGATGACACAATCAAGTGAGCCTGAACAACGAATTACCGACGAACCTCCTGCTACATCATAAATTTTTGAAGAATTCCAAAGAAAAGAGCAGGAGGAAGTCGAGAGGAAAGAACAGGAGGAAGAGCAGAGGAAAGAGCAAGAGAAAATACATGAGGAGGAAAAGAAAAAGAGCAAGATAAGAGCAACAAGGATGTGAATGTTGATACCCAAATTGATCCAAAATTGCTCCAAGAATGGAAGCAATTTGATTCCATCATAAGCAATCTTGAAAGATCAAAAGAGGCCAATACACCCAAAGCGACAAATACACAGGATACAACGTCAAAAAAGGTTCCAAGTGAAGGAACCAATGGCCTACCCCCTAGTACAAACTTAGAAATAATTCTGAAAGATCCTTCGGATCAAATCATTTTGCAGGTGGAGGATATACCTCCATTAGATGTCTTTTACAGCCCAAAACACAGGGCCATAGTAAAGTGACAACGGAAAAGGAGAAGGATTGATCAACCTTCCCTGTTTCCTGAACAAACAGAGACAACCAACGTAGTTTAGAAAGAGGAGTTCGATCCTTCTGATGACCTAACAAAGTTGTCCCAGTATGCCAGAGCCTATTCAGCGGCCACCATGGACAAGGCATCGAAAGTAAGTAATTTGCTAAAAGAAAAGGACCAGGCAATTATTTTGTTACAAACACAGCTATTGAAGGCACAACAGAAAGCTGAATAATTAGAACAACAATTGTCAACTCAACAACAGTTAAATAATCAACTGAATAAGCAACTACTTGAAGAAAAATAGAGGGTAGATTCAAGCGCGATTCAAAGGCAGAAAGAATTATCGGAAGCATTGGCAAAATTGAAGACGATGAATGAACTAATGGTGAAGATAAAAGATGAGAAAATTGCTCAATTATCACTTCAAATAGAGAAGTTCAAGAGTCTTTTGCAGCCTGTCGATTTCAGGACAGAAGCGCTATAGATTAATAAGGAACTGGTAACAAAAATAAGACTATTGTGTCACAAAATTTCTCAAGTTGAACCCCTTTGTGACATAACAACATCAATAATCGATAAATCAGTCAATGCTAGATAGGACTTAGAGCAGGCCGATGAGACCTTAACAAATTTTCTTACTTGGCAGGACACCAGTGAGGGACAGGCAGCAAATTTGCCTAAAATCCTAGAATCACATAAAGAAATCCTATTCTTGGAATGGCAGTCCCAGTTGATGAAGGCAGAGAGAGAAGTTTCTAGATGCAAATTGTCCACAAGTAATTTGATTGAATTAATTAACAATACTCTCTATTTATCTAACATGATCTCACAATGTACACCAGGTAAATTGCTATCAGCTAAAAAATTGGAGCAATCATGTTATCAGGAGATGGAAAGGAATGGAAGATTGATTACACGTATTCAAATTTTAACTTGGGACACCTATTGGTTGTTCCTAGTAAAACCATACAGTCAGAGAGCCACCCTCAAGTGTCTAACAGATGCAATCGGGTGTATCATTCCCGATATACATGATGTCACATACTCGGCTCAGCTCCATTCTCGTCTCAGCCGCCCTCAAGAAGTGGAACCGATGCTAGCGATATGCCAACTCAGATCAAAGGGAAAACAACTAGAGTGATGAATCATGCTGCCGACTACCAAATTACTGTGGAGAAGATATTCAAGATCAAGTTATACCAATTAAATAGCATTTTATTTTTGTATTTAGTTAGTTTAATTAAGTATTTATAGACCCTTTCATGCATTTAGAAAGGGTCTTAGTTTTTGTATAAGACTCAAACATGAAGTTCCACTACTGTACTTCAGGTATATTTTTTTATAAAGACTGGGCCAAATTATTCCAATTTTTGACAACGAAGCTTTTATGTGGATGTGCACTACTACCTTTATTTAAAAGTATCTCTGAGTTGAAAGAAGGAATTCGAATTGCGATTTATGTTGGGAATGATTTGCAGCACATATGGTACTACTATCTATGTTTGAATTCATTCTTTTTATGTGAATTGTTATTTGATTACTCTTGCTATTATTGAATATATGCATGTGTTTCAACATCATTCTTTATATTTTCCACTATTGGATGTTTACAAGATTCTTTTCTTTTAGTCATACATGTATCAGTAATATATAAAAGACAAGTGTAATAATGTTTTATTAATTACTTCGTTCAGCTATTTGATTATATGAATAAATGTCTATGTTTATCAAATAGATTCATCTATATGCTTATTTATGAACAAAGATTATCAAACATTGCACTTAAGAATAGAAATTTCACGGGATAGAATAGTTATTTGTATTTTTGCTTTTTAGATTAAGTCATCCATCCATTATCACTTATTAGAAAACTAGTCACTCATCCATCCCATTTTTATTCATCATTGGGAAACTGGTCCCATTATCTCTAGTCGGAGCCACCATCCCAAACGGAAAAGGAGTTGCATTAAGGTCCAGACCTGGTGGTTTTCCTCGATGTTGTTGCAACGATTTTCGAGGCATCAACATTTTTGGTGCTAGAAGGAGGGCTGAACTATGAATGGTGAGTAAATCAAAATCTATAGATCATTCTCAGAGTAAATCTCCCTCCACCTCACCTCGGACCTCCCGTTTGCATTCTGAAATACCAGTATCCAAACGAGAAGAAGAGGAATCAACTACCACTGCTCAATCCCATCATACTTCAGAACGATTAAGTCCTAAGTCCCCTGAAGTTCAGTCTCTTATCCAGAAACTTCAAGGCTTTTCCATATCACCTCAGAAATCTGAAGTATTTCAAGGCAGTGAGACTTCGCAATTCAATCTACCTCACCCTCTCACCAGACTTCAAAGTGGAAAACTCGGCATTGAACCTGCTGATTTGCCTTTACTGAAAAGGAAAAAGGCTAAAAAGAACACTGAAGGATCTGGTAGTGAGACCTTTTCTTCATCATCCTCCATCTCATCCTCTCCAGTGCGAATTCAAACATCCACTCCCCCATTACATATTGTTGTTCAGCAGGGATCACCAACTTCAACATCACAATCTATTCAATCTTTAATACCAACTCCTCCCCAAACGCCATGAACTCCATCGACAATTGTTGTTACTTCTAAGATGGCCCAGAATCCATGGAACAGTCTTGGTGTCGTCACTATGCCTGCACCATTACCTGATTATCCTGAGAAATGGTTACCAAAATTTAATCCAGATGTTAGAATATTGGCCCAGGAACATATTAACAATTTCATGTTATCAGTTTACCTAAAAGAAGTGACAGAAGAAGATGTTGTCGTTAGGATTTTCCCCTACACTTTACAAGGATCAGCTGGGTCTTGGTATTTTTCCTTACCCTTTGGATCCATTACCAGCTGGAATATCTTTCAGGAGTAGTTTCTTACTATGTATGGCGATAATAGATTTTTAGTGACACTAATTAATGATCTTTTAAATCTAAGGATTGAATCTAGAGAACCTATCAAGGAGTTTAAATCCCAATTCAATAAACTCTTGAATAAAATCCCTACCGATTCCAAGCCAAGTGAGCAAATCAGAAGCGAGTGGTATATAACAGCCCTACCTTCAAATATAGCCATTTTTGTAGATAGGGCTGGAAAACCAACTTTAGCCAAAAACATGAAAGAAGCGCTTGCTGTGGAGAAACGCATTATTGCTTTAGAAAAGAAAGCTACTCTCGAAGATAGGAAATCCAAAAAAGTTTCTTTTGAAGATGATTCAAAGAAGAAAACCCCTAAAGATCCATATGATATGGAGGGTCTACAAAAGGTCCTCAAAACAATGTCAAATGAAATGGTTGAAATAAAAAAAAAGTAGCAGAGACTTCAACAAAGAAACCATTTAGGAATTTTAAGAGACTTGAGTCAAAACCACCAAATGTTATATCTAATGTAGATTCAGATCCTGAAGAGGAAGAAGAAGATGAAACAATTTCACCATCTGATGAAATCGAAGAAGAGGAAGTTGTCGAATGCCATGGAATGTGGGACTTCATATTACCTAACTCTGATATAGAAAATGAACAAGAATCTTTTCCTGTGACCACCAGGAGTAAAGGTGCCCCTGAACCTGTCCAGGCTAGTTCAAAGAAAAGAAGTGCAGGTACTAATACTACAAAAGAAAAGGTACCCACAAATAAGCCGGTTGCAACAGTACCTCAAAACCAACCATCATCCTCAAATATACCTTCAACATCTAAAACGTTGGTAGTATCAGATTCAATGGATTACAATATTATCGATGATATGAAGAAAACAAAGGCAAACATCACCATGTTTGAACTTAGCAAACTAAAACATCAGCAAAAATTGCTTCTTAAGGAACTAAATGTAGTGCCTTCTTCACCTCTTCCTAGTGCTAAAGCTGCAAATGATTCAGGTCAACCACCTTCTGGTAGGATTGAAGCTACTGATACAATTTTAATTGGAGACAGATTAAATTCCCATACTCCCCCTTTCCTCTTAACCTATGAGATCTATAATCGAAATCTACACAATTGGTTGATTGACTTGGGGGCATCCTCTAATATAATGCTAGCTTCAGTTTGTTCCAAACTGAACAGTGAACCCCAAAAGTCTGCAATTCACATTGTGTAGTTGGATAGAACCAAGGCCCAGGTTTTAGGGGAAATCAAATCTGTAACTATCAGGTTATCAGTTGATCCACGAGTAGTTCAGAGAATTGATATCTTAATTGCCGATATACCTGAGTTTTATTGTTTAATATTGAGTAGGGATTGGTCTAAGAAACTCCATGGTTATATTTCTACCGATTGGTCCCATATGTGTCTACCCTATAAGGGAATGCCAAATCAAATTAAAATAAATCGGGAGAAAAATATGACCCATACTGTCACTGAATTTGAACAGAAGAATCAACCAATAGCATTTAATAATAATATTTTGGGGAATTACTCTTCCGAATCATTCTTTGGCAATTATATTGCCTAACCATCTCCTTTCTCAGTAAATAATTTCACATCCCAAATCAAAAATTTTTCACAAACCGATAGATAAAGATGTGTTAATATTGTTGAGAATACTGTAAATAAAATTGTTGATAATTCTTTATTTTGGTCACTATACTTTGATGGGTCTAAATCCAGTGAAGGTTCAGGAGCACGGTGTATTTTAGTTAGCCCTGAGGGAGAAAAAACTATGTTGTCTTATAGGTTGGAATTCAAATGCACAAATAATATAGCTGAGTATGAGGCCTTAGTTCAAGGACTATATAAAGCTATTGGTCTTAAAGTTAAATATTTGAAAGTGTGTGGTGATTCAGAGATTGTCATAAAACAAGTCAGAAATACAATTCACTGTCTTTCTAGTCACCTCAAGCACTATCAGTCTTTGGTCCAGGAACTTATATCTCAATTTTTAGCATTCAATATTTCTCCTATTCCTAGATCCTAGAATGCAGCAGCTGACTTGCTAGCCATTGTTTCTTCTAAACTCCTACCTTCCGAAGATTACAGCCTAGATAGATTTTCAGTAGAGTTAATTTTTAGACCATCAATTCCTGACCATATCACCAATTGGCGAGTGTTCAATCACGATGAAGACATCTTAAATTTCTTGACTTCTGACAAGTCCTACAATGATCAATCATTGATTAAAGTGATCATGACATTCAAATGAAGGAAAATCAGGAAGAAAACTCAATACCGAAACCAGTGGTTAATCTTGAGGATCTCTATGATATTAAAGACAGGTTTAAACAGGTAATCAATTCAAAGCTCCAAAGTTCCACTTTAAGATTTGAGTTGATAAAACTTGGTACTGAGAAAAATCCTCAAAACATCAATTTGGGATTAGGACTTTCTATGGAAGAAAGAACAACATTCATTAGATTATTAAGAAAAAATAAACATGTCTTCACTTGGAAATATGATGATTTAAAAACATACGATATATCAATCATTCAACATACCATTCCAATGCTTTCTAAACAAAACCCAGTCCAACAGAAGTTGAGGAAAATTCATCCTAACTTAGAGAGTCAAATAAAATTAGAACTTAATAACCTCTTGAAAGCTAAGATTATTTTTCCTGTCTGGCATTCAAAATGGGTTTCCAATATGGTGCCCGTTAGAAAGAAAAATGGCGACATCAGGATTTGCATAGATTTCAGAAATCTGAATAAAGCAAGCCAAAAAGATAATTTCCCATTACCTACGATGGAGCAGATACTCCATTCAGTAGCAGGTTCTGAGTTAATGTCCTTTTTAGATGGTTTTTAAGGATATAACCAAATTTCGGTCCATCCTGATGACAGACTCAAAACTACCTTCAAAACAAAATGGGGAACTTATGCTTACCAAAAAATGCCTTTTGGACTTATTAACGCAGGAGCTACATTCCAAAGAGCAATGGATATAGCTTTCAAAGGATTGATCAATAAAACAGTATTTTTCTATTTAGATGATATTACTATATTCTCCAAGAAGAGATCTAATCATTTACATGATCTAAATCAAATCTTTGAACGCTGCAGAAGGTATGGTATTTCACTCAACCCCAACAAATCCTTCTTTGCTCTTAATCAAGGAAAGCTCTTGGGCTTCATTGTTTCCAAAGATGGTATTTGTATTGATCTGGATAGGATTAATGAGATTTCTGAAATTCCATTCGCTCATAACAAAAAATCCATGCAGTCATTTTTAGGTCAAATTAACTTTGTTAAAAGATTTGTTCCTGATTTTTCCCAGATTATTTTACCATTACAAACCATGATTAAGAAAAATTCAGTGTTTAGGTGGGGATCTGCAGAAAAGGAAGCATTTGACTCTATCAAACAATCAATAATCAATTCCCCTACTTTAAACACTCCTAATTTTTATAATCATTTCATACTGTATACTATCGCGTCCACTTCATCTTATGCAGCAGTACTCACTCAGATTAATGATCATAACTTGGAAGCACCAATTTCATTTTTTAGTTTGAATCTCCAAGGTGTTGAACTTAATTATTCAGAAGTTGAAAAACGAGCCTTTGCTATGTATCAAGCTATAAAACATTACAGAACCTTCCTTTTAAAAGCCCATACAAAAGTTATAGTTCCTTTCTCAGCAGTAAGGCAATCAATAATCCAAAGGGAATTAGGAGAAAAAAGGGCGAATTGGGTTATAGCACTACAAGAATATGACTTGGAAATCAAGCCAGAAAAGATTGTTAGGGGCCAAGGTTTTTGTAGGTTATTAGTAGGAGCATCCAACATTCAAGAATCAGATGATACAGAATATACTGAAGAAATCAATCAGATAAGTATTACTGATCCTGAATCACAATATGCAGACTTGATCTTCTATTTAAAAAATGGATATGCAACTCCTAATCTTTCTTATAAAAACAATCGTGCCATTAGATTAAAAGAAAAAAACTTCAAAATTATAGATGATGTACTTTTCAGGCGAAATTATGATTCAATTTTATTAAGATGCCTAGAAAAACGTGAAGCACAAAAGGTTTTGTAGGAGCCAGATGACGGACTAGCAGGAGGACATTTTGGATTTGATACAATAGCCCACAAAATCATTCATGCTAGATATTATTGGCCCACCCTATTCAGGGATACTCACGAATATGTAAGGAAATGCCGAAGTTGTCAAATCTCCAGTGGAAGACAAAGAAAACCAGCTTTCCCTTTGCAACCAATCAACATTGATCAACCTTTCGAGCAATGGGGATTGGATATCATTGGGGAAATAACTCCACAATCATCCAAACAACATAAGTATATCCTTACTACCACTGATTATTTTACTAAGTGAGTTGAAGTAATTCTTTTAAAGACAACAAACTCTGAAGTAATTATAGAGTTTATAGCTCAATTCATTATTACCAGGTTTGGTGTCCCAAATGCTCTTGTTTTTGATAATGCATCTTATTTATCTAGAAATTCTATGTTTGAGTTCGCTATTAAAAGAGGATTTAATTGAAATATTCTGCAAACTACTATCCTCATGGTAATGGTTTAGCAGAATCTACCAATAAAAATCTAGTCAAAATTATTAGGCGAACTATTGAGCAGAATCATAAAAATTGGCATAAGTCCTTGATATTTGCACTATGGGCTGATAGAACAACATAGAAGGCTTCCATAGGTACTTCTCCATTTAATCTTGTATATGGGAAAGAAGAAGTTCTACCAACCAATCTATTGCTTCCTTCTCTAGCAGATTTTGAAGTGATAGAGATTGTTGATGACAACAATCCCTATCCCACACACTGGGAATAGATTGGGCCACTGACATGAATGGAGTGATAAATCTAAAGAAGCACAAGATGATTTTTGAGAAAAATTCACTATGCGTAGTGGCACCTTTAGACCCCACGAAAGGAACACACTACACAGAGCCGATGTGTGACTGCGACAATGACAACGATCTAGACTATATCTTCAAGATAATGGTGCAGGAGTAGGACTAGGTGAATCCAACAGTGGATGGTAGGATTTTGTAGGAGCGCGAAAGCTCCTGCACCTCATATTCAAAAAAGGAGATAGAACAATGGCAGAACTAGTTACACGAGGTAACCACGCTCAACTGCAACATGATGATAAGGTCACTGTGCTACATAGCAAGAGAGGTAAGAGATCTACCTATGTATGACAGGTTGATAGCGGTGGATGATTTCCTGAACAAATTTGAAAGAGAAGTTCCTGAACAGTAGCATTTTGATGCTTTGAAATGGGCACTGTGTGCAACGTCGATAACATGGTGGGGTACACATCAAAGAAGTTTTGAGGATTGGCGTGAATGCAAAAGGATGATGCGCATACAGTTTGGGATGCCTCAGATGTAGCTAAAAGATAAATATGACAGGTGGGATGATCCATAAGCACACCTCGCAAAATGGACCAAGGTCTATGAGGAAGAGCCACAACATGAGTGGGTGAAACTGTTCTGTCATACCCTGGATATCATACCCATGAATTGGTATACTGAGATAGAGCTTGGTTATGGCACGAGTGAATGGGATATCATGCACGAAGGATTCTTATTAACCTTCACATTTGAAGATCATTGGTGGTATACTATTGATGATGCACTACAAGCAATAAAAGCAGTTATCTTTAAAATACCCCAGGAGCCAATGGAAGTGCTTCAGTTTGAATGGGCGACCTAGCTGGGCTGCACACTAGTTACAATGATGAAGTTCTGTGAAAAATCAACATTCTTGAAATTGAAGGATATCATGAGGTTCAAGGACCAATGATTGAAGATCCTTGTTACACTGAAATTTGTCACCATGACTATCTGCAGTTAATATGGCTCCATCAATAGTCATATTATCCTCCTTGTCAAGCCTCATACCTCTGCTCTTCATGTCAAACCTCAAAAAGAGAGAAAGTCACTTAAAAACATGTTTATCTCTGGGTACGCATGTTCTCTCTACCTTGCCTGCGTGTACACATCCCAAACACACTGTGCCTGCATACTTGTACGCTCTGTAAGCCAAAGGATGGGTGCGTACCCCTGTAAAGGTCAAAAGGCGCGAGTTTCATCTTTAAAAAGTTACTTGTGGTCACTTCTAGAGCCTTCTAGAAGAGTGTTTGACGTGTATTGAGCGCTCCAGATGGTTCATGCATCCCTATGATAGAGGAACTTATCCCATCAAGAGAGGAGCTACCCCATCCAAAAGAGGGAGTATCCCATTGATGTTGGAACTGAATAACTTCCTCTAGAACACTATAAATACAGGCATTGGGCCAAGGGAGGGGAGGTTGAAAGCTGAACATTCCAAAGGGTAGATGCTGCTGGAATTAGGACTTCCATTGTAAGCTTGTGAGGAGAGATTACCATCCTTTCTTGTTTCATTTGGAAGTGGGTGAGCTTGTCCAAGTAGAGGAAAACTCTTGCTGGACCTTGGGAGGAACTTGCAACACACCAAGGCTCAGGTTGTAATGGTTTCTTTTTTGTTTCCTTAATACAAATAAGTCCATTCTTCTCAATGATTTGTTGTTAATGAATTGTTTCATATACTCCTTGGTCTATATGTTGAATATATTTTGTTTTATGAGATATTCAAGTGTTATGTAATCGTTTGATTGTTAGTGTATGCAGGTTTCGAAGTGAAGGAGGAGCTCATCTGGATCGACGAGGCTAGACTACTACAATAGCGTTGGACTTTAGGTAGGATCGAAAAACACTTGGATTCTCGTATGATAATGCATGTTTAGAGAAGGATTTCTCTTAATTGTCTTGTTTGTCACTAGAGAGTCTTAGGCTTCTAGGGAGGTTAGTTTTGTCACAAAAATAACTCTTTCCGCATGACAAATTGGCGACTCCGCTGGGGATTCCATTGATGTGAATGATTTTTCCTTTGATTGATACTTTGATTTGAGAAACTCTGATTTATTTCTAGTTTTTGACTGATTGACTGTGAATTTGG
>APFE030997572.1:0-15927 GCA_000404065.3 Pinus taeda
AGTGTATTAGAGTATTCAATAATTCTAATACAATACCCATTCTATCCATTTCACAATAATATCACTGCAAAAAATTGATTTGTATACCACTTTGTCTTCAAAAATCTTCAAGTATGTAGGCTCTCAATATACCTTCGTATACTGTTGTTTAATGTAAGAAAAATCTAAGAATGACGGTTCTTGTATATTTTAAAGTTTACCAGTAAAACTTTTCTTCTCGTTGGATTTGGTGAGGGCAGAGGCAGTTTGTCAATACAGTATCAATGAAAGGAAATTCTAGCTTCTGGAACTGTGTAGCATCATCAACACGAATAAATGATTCAATAGCATCGCTGACCAATGAATTCTGCCTCGGGATTAAGCCTTGGTATCAAACTGTTTTAAATAAAAAATGGGAAAATGGCTTGAAAACATGCAATTCCTACAAGAACAAAACCAGTTCAGATACATGGAGCAAATATTTCCAAATGCATGATATATGCCACAAACTTGTCTTGAAAGTCGAGCTGTAGGATCCAACACAGTCAGGCCAAAGATGTTGCAGAGGTCCCTGATGATTCCGCTACATCATCACTCCTAGCAAAAAAAATTGAAGTCTTATACTAAAAAAAGTGTCCCTAATACTTTGAATACTTGCACCGTACGACTTGAAAGACTCAATGCATTTACTAGAGTTTCAACGCTTCATAATAAATGATGCTTCATAATCAGGTCAACGTAAAACCCTTTGTAGGAGAGAAGTTTTCAGTTGGCATGTGCACTATCAGCTTTCGATAATCTGCCTCCAACAACAAGTCTTTGAAAACTGGTCGCTTGCTTGTCTCACCCTCAGAGCTCTTTGCCATACCCTTTTAGCCGTAGCAAAAATCTTGACCGATATATTAAACACAAAAAAAATGTTAGAAGCCGATTTTAATTCTCCGAAGGAAAGTCCACGCAACTGGCTACCTTACTCGGCCATATCATTGATGATGCGCTTCTTGATAATATGTTTCTCCCAAATGGTAAAACCTCATGAATATGCAAATGCGTTGTCACCAAATCCAAGTGGTTTATTACTGGAAGGCTGAAGCTCAAGAGAGCTCACGATCTTCAATTCAATGTTGCATACATAGTCAATGCTGAACGTAGAGAGCTTACATTGCATACTATTATTTACAATTTCACTGTTGGACGTAAATGGAGATGGTGAATAGGAGCTACAAAGTCAACAAGGCATACAATAGCCTCACATGGTCTACACAACACGAAAAACACGAAACGGTGCTGCGCTTTTGTCTTTTGTCTTTTGTCTTTTGTCCAACATTCTCATTGCTCTCTGAGAAGCAGAAACTTCACATTTTTTTCATTTGAAATTTCAAGACTATCTGGTATCTTTATTTTCCATGATACTCATCGTATGAATTTAAACAGTAACACTGAACAATTTCTAATGAACAACTACCTACCCAACAAAAGAAAGTTCAACACAGCAAGATCAGGGAATTAGTTCCACTTCAACTTTGGCACTAGTCAATGACATTTTTGCCTTGCACTGGCTAATAGTTTTTGATATGTGCCAGAAATACAGCACAAACAGGTCTACGGTTTGAGAACTTTGAGCCACTAGGTACATATGACAGAGTCAGTCGTAAATACGAAGAACGCCACGGAAATGATACCAAGGGCCCCATGGATGTCGGTCGATCTAATCTCCAGTCAGCGCT
Source organism: Pinus taeda (assembly GCA_000404065.3). NCBI lineage: Eukaryota > Viridiplantae > Streptophyta > Pinopsida > Pinales > Pinaceae > Pinus > Pinus taeda. The sequence continues at coordinate 1,707 of APFE030997572.1, forward strand.
TTCCTTTTCAGCCAGCCTCTGAGCTATACTTTATTAAAAAACCCGTGCTTTATTACATCAAAGAACTTTTCCGGTTCAAAACTCGCCTTGAACTCTTCTATTCAGGGCATTGCTAAAGCAGAACTGTTGTTTTGTGCTCAGTTTGAAAAATGAAATATTATTCCGCTTTGTGCAAATTATATAAGGACGAGTTGCAATATTATCCGACTGCGCCCAACGAATACGCCAAACAAAACGATTCTCTACAGCTAACACTCGTCCAACCACAAATGTGAAACAGTTCCGTGAGGATTTCCCACATTCGATGAAACCTTAAATCGTTTCTGTGCAAAAGCCTTATATTCAGCCATTCGCCCTAAAATTGGCCCAAAAATGCAGTCCAAGAACCAACGAATTCGCCTGTGACCTCCATAATTGTGATCCCCGCTTATTACATGAACTCTGGAGGGTCTATGTGGGGATCCGTGTCGGAGACAGTCAGAATCCCCATGCCAGAATCTCTTCCATTCCAGAAAATCCTCATTTTATGCCCCTGATGGCTCTATTGAGCTGCACTAAATTCGCTGACATTTCTGCATTTCAACAGTTAAATGGCTGGTTGTGTTTTTGTCCCTTAAGCTGCCAGGCTACAGTTACGACCCGAAAGGACACGAATTTTTGCTCTTCGCACATTACAAATTTTATTTGAATTCTGATGGGTGCATGTGTATGCCCTCATACGTTGTCACAACAATCTCTCAATCCCTTGAAAGTCGCTGGACCTGCTTCTTCACACTGCAAGTTAGGTGGGTGCAGCGGTAATAACTTCTTCAGGCGTTCTTTGTCAGGTGCGTTTAACATTTGATATCATGTCAGGCAACTTATAATACCATTCACCATACGTAACATTCACCATACCATTAAAACAACAGCTTCAAATACGTAACGTTCACCATACCATGTCAGGCATGTCAGACATGACAGCGCTTATTCACAAAGAGCAGAAGGCAGGCAGAAAGCAGTGGATAGAGAGAGCGCAGGTAATGAAGGCTAGGCCAGAGCTAGTCAGCACTATTCAAGGCAACTCAGACCAGTTGCTCAGGAAAACAAGCCACACATCATGGCTCTGATACCATGTTAAACAGACATGGTTAACGAGAACAATAGTAAAGATAAAGCATGCATTGCTATTTTATTAACAAATTGATATACATTTATAGTACATTTGGTGACCGTCGGGATTCAGATCCCAAGGTCCCTTGGACTGCTTTGTCCATTCGGCTTCCACACTAACCCTTTAGGATTAGGTGTCCAACAATTCTTGTTGGATCTAGGGAAGCCAAAATATGGCATCAACATTGTTCATTGAGCTTTCGTATGACTATCAGCGATGGCAATAAGATTATCAAAGTTGTTACTACAACAAACAACTGAATCACAATCTGTGGAAGAACCAGCGAGTTTTCCACCAAAATAAAAACCATAAGCAAGCCAGCCAACATGAGGGCCATGAGAAGAAAAATATAAAAGTTCTTAGTCTCGTTCTTCTCTTTTGGAGCCTCCATAGGCCTAATGATCGGCATGAGTAGGAGCACTACAAATGTGGGGAGAGTAGCAGCCAAGATTATGAGAAAACTGTGTTGTTCATCCTTAGTGACAACCCTATAGATTTGAGTGATAATAGCACCACTAAGACCTACAAATCCCTTGAGCAGCCCTATGACTAACCCTCTGCCTCTAGGGAAATTCTTGACACATGTCACAATTATTCCAGTATTCACGAAGGTCATGGAGCTTCCTTCGATGACAGAGAGCCAAATCATGAGATATCCAGTAAGGTTCATCGCGAAACCCTGTTGAAATATTATTTTCAACTGCAGGCCCAGTCCTTTGCCATACCCCGCATTGATGAATCTGCCATTAAACAACTGCAGCACCAGTCCTTGCCTTAATTCACCATTATACAACGATTTATTACGAAATGGTGGTGACTCATGGAATGATGGTAATTTATTACTGTGGTTGGTAAATGTAGGTAAGATTTTAATTTTATTTTTTTTAATTCACAGGTGTAGTTTTGTTTTTACGGCACAAGTAAAACAAATGTTATGTTCTCTTTTGTTGAATATGGAAATGTAATGTGAAACACAGCAGTGTGCCAATTTTTAACAGAGACAGAGTGCTCTTTATAATGCATAGCAGTGCATAGATAGTTTTTTTTTTGTAATGCATAGATAGTTTTCTTTTTTTGTAATACGTAGCAGCGCGTATGAAAGAATGAAAATTTACACACAGCAGTGTAAAACCTTTCAAGAAAGAAACAGAGTGTTACAGCAGCATTAATTTTTGTGCAGACATAGCACTGTAAAGAAAGTGTGTTGATTTTTCAAAGGAGACGGAGTATTTTGCTTTCTGTAATGTACAACAGTGCAGACACAGTAATGTAATTTTTTTTTTAACTGAGTGAAGTTTTTGAAGTTTTTGAACTGCCTCTGAAGCAGCCTTGTTGTAATCCCTCTGTTAGAGGAAGTATTGTTAATGAATACAAAGTCCCTTTTGTTGTGCGTTGTTGAAACTTTGTTATCAGAAAATATTATTTTTTGTTTCACTGCGTCAAAAACAGAGTATTGCTGAAACACCGTATTCTGCAAACGATTTTTTTTTAATTTCCTGTGTTAAAAACAGAGTGTTAAAAACAGAGCATTGTTCTCTGTTTTTCTGTTCTAGAATTATCAGAAATTACCAACTTGGTATCAGAGCTTGGCCAGGCTCTTTGAAGGTGTCAAAGAAGCTGAAGGAAGGATTTTTGTTGCAGCAGCTTCTCCAGCAGAGTGAAGATAGTCAAGAAAGGATCCAGGTATTTCTCAGATTAGTTTTCTATGTTGTTGTTGAAGACAGTCAGTGATTTTTAAATACATAGTCTGTATTTTGAAGCATAGTTTAGAGTGCAAGAATGGCTGGCTCCAACACCAGCACCAACACTAGCATGGGTATCTTTAATACTCAGCTCCCACAGTTTAATGGGAAAAACTATACCTATTGGGCAATAACCATGAGAGCCCTGTTTGCCTCACAAGATCTATCGGAATTTGTTGAATATGGGTTTGAAGAACCAACAGATGAAAATGAGTTTAACAGATTAACTCAAGCAGAGAAAGATCTGTTGAAGAGCAATAGGAAGAAGGATTCAAAAGCCCTCGTATTTTTGTATCAAACAGTGCATGAGAGTGTGTTTCCAAGGATAGCAGCAGCTAAGACATCCAAAGAAGCATGGAAAACTCTCAAAACAGCCTATCAAGGCATGGAGAAAGTGAAGACAGCAAAACTACAGTTGCTGAGGAGAGATTTTGAGAATCTATGCATGAAGGAGTCAGATACCATTGACTCATTCCTCACACATGTGATTGGTCTGGTCACACAGATAAGGACTCATGGAGAAATGCTTGAAGAAAGGAGGATTGTGGAGAAACTATTGAGAGTCCTACCCTCAAAGTTTGATGTGATTGTCACCACCATAGAAAAGACAAAGGATCTCTCAAACTTCTCAGTTGATGAGCTACATGCATCACTGATAACACATGAGCAGAGGTTGAGTAGAAATGAAAACTCATCTCTAGAGCAAGCCTTTAAGACCCATATGTCTTTTGGAAGAGGAAGAGGTCAAGGCAGAGGAAACAAGAGAGGAAGAAGCAGAAGCCAAAAAGAGGTGGAAGAAACAGTGCAACAAATGCTCAAGGAAGAGGCAGCAATCCAAATCAAAACCAAGGCCAAGGTAGCAGCCAACAAAGTGGACAACATCATGCTCAAGGACAAAGGTATGAAAAATCCAATGTCGAATGTTATTATTGCAAAAAATATGGGCATTATGCCAATGAATATAGGAAGAATCAGCATGATATGAATAATAGATCTAGTGAAAATATCACTAGAGAAAATATCAGCCAAGATAATGTGCTTTTAGCTTGTAACATAGCTGAAACAAACAGTGATGATATATGGTTTCTAGACTCCGGTTGCAGTAACCATATGACAGGAAACATAGCATTGTTTTCTAAGTTAGATCAGAGTGTGAAGTCACAAGTCACACTTGGGACTGATAGTAAAATTCTGTTATGGGAAAAGGAGAAGTTAAAATATTTACAACGAAAGGTGAAAAGAAAACCATAGCAGATGTCTATTATGTTCCTGGAATGAAATGTAACCTCTTGAGTATTGGTCAGCTTGTTCAAAAGGGGTACAATGTTTTCTTTGTGAATGATGTATGCACCATCATGGATAGAGCACCCAGCAAACGATGTATTGCTAAAGTAAAGATGACAAGGAACAGGATGTTCCCTCTCAGGATAAAAGCAGTTTTGAAAGATGGAGTTGAAATTGCAACAGTTACACAAGAGGCTTTCCAAAGCGTACCAAAGGATGAAAATTCATTGTGGCACTTGAGATTTCGACATCTCAACTTTGGAGGTCTTAACTTGTTGCATAGAAAAGGAATGGTAAGAGGATTACCATTGATAGAGAAACCAGACAACCTTTGTGAAGGTTGTATCTTGGGGAAACAACAGAGAGAAAGTTTTCCATCAGGGAAAAGCATAAGGGCAAAGGCACCCCTAGAGATTGTCCACTCGGATTTATGTGGACTGATGCAAACTCCATCACTAGTAGGCAGCCAATATTTTCTAACATTCATTGATGATTTTACTAGAAAAACTTGGGTTTATTTCATGAAGAACAAAAGTGAAGTGTTTGAAAAATTTCGAAATTTCAAAGCACTTGTAGAAAACCAAAGTGGGCTACATATCAAAGTTCTAAGAACTAATAGAAGAGGTGAGTATATCTCCAAAGAATTTCTATGTTTTTGTAGAGAAAATGGAATTCACAAACAGTTTACCAAAAGGTACACTCCGCAGCAAAATGGAGTTGCTGAAAGGAAGAACAGGACAATCATGGATATGGCGAGGAGCATGTTGAAGGCAAAGCATTTGCCAAATGATTATTGGGCTGAAGTTGTACATTGTGCAGCATACATTTTGAATAGATGCCCTACAAAAGTAGTGATGAACAGAGTGCCGGAAGAAGCATGGAGTGGGAGAAAGCAAGGAGTCACCCACATGAAAGTTTTTGGATGTGTGGCTTATGCACACATTCCAGATCATCTAAGGAGGAAATTGGACAGCAAAGGGGAGAAATGTATTTTCATTGGATACAGTGAGGAATCCAAAGCTTACAGGTTGTATATCCCTTTTACCAAGAAGTTTTTTGTGAGCAGAGATGTTCAGTTCAATGAGGAGGAAGCTTGGGATGGAAGCATAGAGAAAAAAGTGAATGTTGAAAACTGTTTGTCTCATGATGAAGATGATGAGGAGATGGCTGAAATACATCCCTAGACAGCAGTGCCAACACAAGGACAGCAAGGGACACCCTTAAGGAGAAATGAAAGTGCTTCTCCAAGAACACCACAAGGAGGAAATTCAAGTGCTTCTTTAAGCACTTGTACGCAAATGAAAGAGGTAAGAAGTTCAGAAATTTAAATGACATTTATGAACAAGAGGCAGCAAATGAAGGTATGAATTCTTTGTTTGCATTATATTGTCATGTTGATGACCCTATTCATTTCGAAGAAGCAATTAAGGATAGGAAATGGATAGAAGTTATGGATGAGGAGATCAATGCCATAGAAAGAAACAAGACATGAGATTTAGTTGAACTACCAAAAGAAAAGGAAGTCACTGGAGTTAAATGGGTCTACAAGACCAAGAGTAATGATAAAGGAAAAATAGAAAGACACAAGGCAAGACTTGTTGTCAAAGGATATAAGCAACAGTATGGGAGAGATTATGAGGAAACTTTTGCACCGGTTGCTAAAATGGAAACCATGAGAGAAGTGTTGTCCATAGCAGCACAAAACAAGTGGAAAGTTTACCAAATGGACGTGAAGTCAGCATTCCTAAATGGAGTGTTAATGGAAGAGGTTTACATTGAACAACCTCCAGGCTATGAAAAGAAAGGCCAAGAGCACAAAGTGTGCAGATTGAAGAAAGCTCTTTATGGGCTGAAGCAATCACCAAGAGCATGGTACAGCAAGATAGATTCCTATCTACTAGAAAATGGATTTGAAAAGTGTGAGGGAGAACCCACCCTCTACATCAAAGAAAAAGATGATAAAATCCTAATTGTTGTGTTATATGTTGATGATGTTATTTTCACAGGTAATGATGAATATCTCATTGAAAATTTCAAAGCAATCATGAAAGAAGAATTTGAAATGACTGACATGGGTTTGCTGAGATACTTCTTAGGAATAGAAGTAGAACAAAGTGAAAATGGGATTTTTATCTCACAAGAGAAATATGCAAATGAAGTGTTGGAAAGATTTAATATGCAGGACAGCAAGGCAGCAATCACTCCCATAGTGATGGGATTAAAACTTAGCAAAGAGGACAGCAGCAAGGATTTTGATCCTAGTTTGTACAAGAGCATAGTAGGCAGCCTCATGTATTTGACTGCAACTAGGCCGAATATTATGCATGTTGTTAGTTTAATTTCCAGATTTATGGAGAGGCCAAAAGAAGCACATTGGCAGATAGAAAAAAGAATTCTGAGGTATGTTAAAGGTACTAAAAGGTTTGGCATTTTAAAAACTGCTTCAGAATGTTCAGATTTAGTTGGATACACTGATAGTGATTAGGCTGGAAGTGTAGATAATAAAAAAAGCACATCCGGTTATGTTTTTCACATAGGTTCAGGAGCTATTTCATGGGCTTTTAAGAAACAACCTATTGTAGCGTTGTCTACAGCAGAGGCTGAATATGTGGCAGCTACAGCAGCAGCATGTCAAGCAGTTTAGATGAGAAGGATGTTAAGGAGTTTAGGCCAAGAGCAGGCAAAAGGAACAGTGATTTTTTGTGACAATAGCTCAGCTATTGCATTATCCAAGAATTATGTGTTTCATAAGAGAACGAAACACATTGACACAAAGTTTCATTACATCAATAAATTGTTAAACAATGGAGAAATTGTTTTAAAACATTGCAGGACTTAGGAGCAGGTTGCAGACATTCTAACCAAACTGTTGGGACAAAAAAGTTTTGAGTTTTTGAGAAATGTCTGGGTATGACTAATAACCCAGCAGTTGAAACTAAAGGGGAGTGTTGAAATATTATTTTCAACTGCAAGCCCAGTCCTTTTCCATACCCTGCATTGATGAATCTGCCATTAAACAACTGCAGCACTAGTCCTTGCCTGAATTCACCATTACACAACGATTTATTACGGAATGGTGGTCACTCACGGAATGATGGTAATTTATTATTGTGGTTGGTAAATGTAGGTAAGATTTTAATTTTAATTTTTTTAATTCACAGGTGTAGTTTTGTTTTTACGGCACAAGTAAAACAAGTGTTATGTTCTCTTTTGTTGAATATGGAAATGTAATGTGAAACACAGCAGTGTGTCAATTTTTAACAGAGACAGAGTGCTCTTTGCACAGCAGTGCATAGATAGTTTTTTTTTTTTTGTAATACGCAACAACACATATGAAAGAATGAAAATTTACACACAACAATGTAAAACCTTTCAAGAAAGAAACAAAGTGTTACAACAACGTTAATTTTTGTGCAGACGCAACAGTGTAAAGAAAGTGTGTTGATTTTTCAAAGGAGACAGAGTATTTTACTTTCTGTAATGTATAACAGTGCAGACACAGTAATGTAATTTTTTTTTTTAACCGAGTGAAGTTTTTGAAGTTTTTGAACTGCCTCTGAAGCAGCCTTGTTGTAATCCCTCTGTTAGAGGAAGTATTGTTAATGAATACAAAGTCCCTTTTGTTGTGCGTTGTTGAAACTCTGTTACCAGAAAATATTTTTTTTGTTTCGCTGCATCAAAAACAGAGTATTGTTGAAACACCAGTTTCAGCGTTGCTAAAACACTGTTGACAAAACTCTGTTGTTGAAACACCAGTTTCAGCGTTGCTAAAACACCGTATTCCGCAAACAATTTTTTTTTTAATTTCCTGTGTTAAAACCAGAGCATTGTTCTCTGTTTTTCTGGTTCTGGAATTATCAGAAATTCCCAGCAAACCCATAGTGAGAACCACCATGGTCCTTATGCATTGATGGATTGTACCTATGTATGATGAGTTACTTATACATTTTATACTCAAATAGAGAGAGGAAGAGGATAAGCAGGCAGGGGATCTATTCTTTACTTAGATGATAGAGATCAATAGTATGTTAAAGCTTGGATAGGGATTTCTTATTTTTATAGCTTGGCTTGGATACAATAGATTAGAAACTGTAGAGAGTGAGCAAAGGAGGATTGATTCTTTGCTTAACATAGATTTGAGACCGAAGACGAAAAGGAGACCACCGAATACCAAGCACCTCCTACCCACATTGCACAGCCAAGCATAGTTGAAGAAGCCGAAAATTCGAAGCCGAAGAGAAGGTTCTTGATTGATAATGAAGCAACCATAATAGATTTTAAATGTCGCCCATATGAGGTGAAGATGAAGCCATTGAGGCTAGAAGTAGAAGTATGGGCACCACTTGTAATCATTTTTGTGTTCTTAATTCTGATTGAGCGGCTTGCTAACCTTATTATAGCTTCAACACCTACCATCACAGTACACAAGCCATTATCAAGACATTGTGGGGTTGTCTGACCAGATCCCAATAACACAATAGCATAAGAAAATAATTTGGCATGATATATACTCTATTAATCTATAAAGCTTGCTCTAGGCCTAAGTCCCTAACAAGCTAGAAATCTTCCTTGAAAGGCTCCACTAGTCGTGACAACAGACCTTTTGGATTTCATACAACCAGACTACACATTGAGAACTTGCTCGATCCAGCAAACGAGAGAATAAGGAAGCATGCTACGACCATCATCCATCTGGTGGGACATGAAATCTAAGAGGACATATTTTTGGAAATAGCAAATGCAGATTCCTTTCTATCATGTTTCAAGGTACAGGAGATGGGAAACCTGATAACTTAAATATAATGCGTCCAATAAAAAAACATAAAAATGATTAAAACGAAGTTAGTGGACTATATGGGCCCTATCATGAGAGTTGCATGCCTCACCACTCCATTCTTTGTTTCCATTACATACACATGCAATCCCTAACCACACCACTTAAATGTTGCATCAAGCAAACATCTGTGAGTTGATTCAGAAATCCATCTCAACCGGAACTAGCTTGCAACAACTCACGCGCAGCCTGTATAGAAAAAAGGGCTAGCTAGAGGGCATGCTACGCGTATAGAAGAGAGGGTTGGCTAGAGGGCATGTTACGCTTAGAGAGAGGGATAGAAGTAAGCTGATGGTAGAGGTATACAAGTGGGCGGCATGCAATGTGATTCAATCCATCATTGTTCAGGTCTATTTCACTTTTCTTGCAGTGGTTAATTCATTTGTTTATCACGAATCCAAAATTATGGGAACTTTTATCGAGTCCGTCTGAGGAAAATGTCACAGATAATGGTAGTTATACTACACAGAAAGTACAACAGATTCAAATGTAGAGATTACCATACTTTGTATAGGCATATGGGAAGTAGACGAGTCTGTACTAGTTCTATCAGGTGGTGATGTCTCTGCTTCAGTCTGAGGGGTCTCCTGTTTTAGGAGAAATTTCTTAAAAGTGTAATACATATCATCTTCCTCATGGGTACCGAAATCTAGCTCTTCTGCAACTTCCTCTGAGGTTGGCTCTGCCTCTTCCGTTTTAACCGAAGCCCAACGTTCCATTAAGTGGAAAGCAAGGTGTTTAGAGAGTGGAGTAATCTGAGTAAGCTGAAGTGAGAGCGAATCAGAAGCCAAAAAACCTGAAGTGAGTGAACGAGCACCCCATATCGAGTAATAGCCTTGCTGAGACTGGACGTTTCAGCATACTTTCCAAAGATGTAGGCATGCTTGTTGTTGCATTCTCACTAAAGGACAAGCATTTTGAACACGATGAATACAAGATCTCTGAAAGTAGGGATGGATTGTTCTCTCATGTACAATGGCTCCCAATACTCAATATATCACGCTTTTACGGGTTTTTTTCAGGGAGGACTTCAGCAGAATTCAGGCCTAGCAATTGCCTCATAATATTGAATATTGAGATGGTTTTGCAGGAAATGGAGGCTCATCATCCTAAGATCACGGAGGTTCTTTGAAACGCAGATACTGTGAACCTGTTGTAGTAATGGAAGCATGTCCAGCCCACTGTAACTTGCCTAGCCACAGCACAAACATGCACTCACAAATGGCAGAAATACTGCTATAGATGTGTTGTGCAATCGCCATGTGTTGTAGCCAGCAACCTCCTGTTGCTGCTTATATCCTTGGTATATACAAGGAACATGTTCCTGAGTTGAGCTGAGCTAACATTTAATACCCTCCACTGATGCACATATTAGTTTAATACCCATATTAGTTTAGGTTGTAGTATTTACAAGTTTGAAAATATCAAATAAACAAAAAATTATAATCTATTGTTCTAGCTTCGGATTAGTTTCGGTCCTCGAGAAGAGTCCAAATAGCTAACATTTAATGCCCTCCACTGATGCCCATATCAGTTTAGGTTGTAGTATTACAAGTTTGAAAATATCAAATAAACAAAAAATTATAATCTATTTTTCTAGCTTTGGGTTAGTCCTCGAGAAGAGTCCAAATTACATGATAAATCAATATGTCTCTAAAACTTTGTTTATAGTTAATGAGACAAGACTAACAAAAAGCTCAAGTAATGCTAAACTCCTCATTTTCGATTACTATAGTCTTGGAAAATTATAAGTAATGCTAAACTCCTCATTTCCGATTACTATAGTCCTCGAAAATTATAGTCTATTGTTCTAGCTTTGGATTAGTTTCGAGAAGAGGTCAAATAACATGATAAATCAATGTCTCTAAAAACTTTGTTTATAGTTGATAAGCTAAGACTAACAAACAACGCAAGTAATGCTAAACTCCTCATTTCCGATTACTATAGTCTCATGCCAGGACAACATGATACAAAACCTTTGAATTCAAATTCAAACCCTGAGAGATCGTGATTTCCCATTACTATAGTCTCATGTCGGGACGACATGATACAAAACCTTTGAATTCAAATTCAAAACCCCGAAAATTCAAAACCCCGAGGGATCGTGATTGAATATCAAGGCATTTTTTAAAGCGTCCTATACCTATTGGAATTATGGAACACATGGAATGGGTCGTATATTGATCCAGGTGGATATTGGTGTCCACCTGCCAAGTCCACCTGGACCCCCACCATTGTCTTTCTCAGCATTTTCAGTTTCCTTAATTGTAGCACAACTTACTATTTTTAGCAGTTTTTTGGGTCCTGAACTTCCGGAGCCGTTTTGAGGCCCTAAATGACGTTTTTTGGGGAATCCAGGGGAAACATGGGTCCATGCAATGGATCAATGTTTCCCGTTCCAAAAATGATAGTGCTCGAATAGATCTTTCTAATGAGCTATTACGCGTCAAACGGAGATCGTATGCCAAAGTTACGACCCCGGGAAATTGATGTACCAATTTACCCAAAACGGGGCCCACAATTTGGCGTTTCATCTTCTAAGGGTCGGTTTTGGAATGTGAAGGGTTTTCCATTGTTTCTCAATAATAAATAGGCCTTCGAGCCTCATTGTAACACAAGTTCGGAACAGTTCAGAGATATGTAGCCGCACATCTCTTCTCAGAGATAAGCTACCATCGTCCTAGCTGGTTTATTCCAATTCTGGTTGTAAGCATATTTCGGTATTTTCCATTAATGAAATGAAGTGTTATTTCCGCTGCATCTCTTTATTTATGGTTATCGCATCTCTGTATTTATGGTTATCTCTGTAATCTATTGCGTTCCTGTTTAAGTTCGGATCACTTCATCTTCATGGTCTAGGTCATTCTTAAACAAAAAAAAATCTTCAAGATTATCAAACATGACGGCCTTATCATCTTTGTGAAAGAAAATATTATCTGTTTGCTGATCTATAAAACTGTTTACAAGACCGTCATCATTTTCAAAAGAGGAAAAAGTTTCACCAACACTTTCCTGACTATGTGTGCACTGCAAATCTGTTGTAGCTTCGACTGAAACATGACCTTTCAAGAGTTGATCTATTTCATCTTCAGACAAAGGAGACAATACCTTTTGTTTTCTTTTGCTCAAACAGTGATTGTCTTCATATGACATGGCAATCAAATTATCATTTACCACTGAGTTATCAAAAGAAGATTTCTCACTTACTTGAACAAAGATCCCATCTTGTTGTCCATGAAATGACCGGATTACCTCCTCATGAAGGCTTTGGTAAATAACTTTATCTTCTTCATTCCAGATGATCTCAACAACAGAACTCTCCTTCATGAGATTCAGAACAAGGTTGTCTTCATCATCACGATCTGAATCTAGATTTGAAATGGCTGACTTGACTTTATCACATTCTGAAATTGACACTTGACTTTCATGCATGTTGTCTTCTTCTATGGACAGATCTGGAATAAAACCCTCTCTTTCATCAGTTCCCATGGTGCTAAGATCTTGATCCGGTTGCAAAGTTTCCTGAGCATCTTGATGGGAATTCTCTAAGTTTCCTTTATGCTGGTGAAATGGATTCTCATACAGAGCATCCATGATCTCATCATCCATAAAATTATCATCTTCATAATATTTCTCAAGGCTTTCAATAAAACTATAGGCATGTTTGCAACAGTCTTGAACTAAATTTAATGATGGATAAGAGTCCTTGTATCTTTCAATGAACATAGCATGAAAATCCTTTAAACAGTAAATACAAGCAGGCGGAAAACTTTCATACCATGATTGGGATTTACCTTCAAGAGTGGCCAAGAATATCTTCATCAAGCAATATTTAGGAAAATCAACCTTCAACTTGCGAATATGCATGTGAAATCTAACCAGATGTAGATTAGCATCCTTCCTACCATCATCTTTAAATGTAGGCAAATTCCTTGACCAATCTACCTTCGGAATTTTATTTGGAAAACCAGGGATGTGATCTCGGCTCATGGGAGCATATCTTCTTGCAATCTGATCCATCTTGAAAATCGTAAAGCTACTGATCTCTCTACAGTGAAGTCACCATGAAGCACTGATCGCTGGATTCTTCAGTGAAAGGAGTCGCCAAGTGAATGATTTCAGCCTGTGAAAACTCTCAACCTATCATCAACGGCTTAGAGTTAACAATTATACTGGGATAAAAGTGCCAATGAAGCACTACTTTCACAAGCTCACGGAGATCGACTGAAGCAGCGTTTATCTACTAACGCTGATGTAAAACAAGAGCGTGTTCGAAGGCTACCTGGCGTATCTTCAGAATCCGTCTAAGACTTATGAAATAACACGTCAATGAGCAAATTACAAATTTGTTCTTCCCCAGTATGGTTGCCAATATGTTAGTGTTTGAGATTTCACCTAGGCTGAGATAGACAAACCTCAAAGCTACATCAAACCATTTCACCTCGTAGCTAGCCCTACGGCAGGAGAAGGCTCTCTCCAGTCTCTCTTGGAAAATTTTCAATTAGGGAGATGACCAACAAAGTAACACTGATATTAGCCTAGTAAACTAATAAAAGAATTTGATTTTGGGGTTTTTGGGTTTTTGGTGGCAAGTTGAGGAGAGGGCAAATTTGGCTGCGGGGATGGGACACAGTTTCTACAGGGGAGTCTTTGGGGCGAGGTAGGAGGCCGTGCTGATGTCTTTGACTGAAGTGAATGGTCAGGAATGAAAGAGAGAAGGCTAAAGAGAGCAAACAATAAATTTCAATTCTCTTTAAACAGTAGAAAACATCAAAATTAAACAAACTTAAAAGCAGAGCATGACAAGCATGAATTCTTACTTTATCACTTCATTTGTTTAATATGCAGAAGTATAGAAGGAAAATGAAACACATAAAAAATCTTACAATGACTGAAGAAACACACCATCAACACATGAGTCCACAAGAATCCCAAAGATGACTGCAAAACCCTGATCTTCCTTGCCAAAAATTGCAGAGATACAAGAGATAATACAATGAGCTACTGCTCTCTCAAGAGTCCAACCTTCCAACCTCTGAAAATGACTAAGAAAATACATAATATAGGCAAGCTAACACCTTTAATTGCCTCTAGGGGTCGAGCTCACTATCCTAGGAGCTGTTTCAACCACTTCTAAACTTAGCACTAAAAACTAGGCAGTCAAAACAACTTGCCTCTATAAACTTGGAAATCAGTTCATACATTCAA
>APFE030997577.1:0-56850 GCA_000404065.3 Pinus taeda
CTAGACGCTCCATCTATCAACCATCCACTGTAAGAAATCCACCTGAGCCCTCATGCCAGGAATGGCCCAGTATTTGTATAAGTCACACGCCCTCAAAGCATCAAGTGAAGGCTGATGATTCCATGCGGCAGCATCCACATCCTCGTGCTCTCGTTCACGCCAATCTAGCATGGTGTACCACCTACATCAAGGAAAAAGATCATCTAGAAAGCTAGAATAATTTTTCTTTGGTCCATTTTTGAAGATTTTTGGGTTAAAAACCCTCACGGCGGGGCCCGCACCCTTCATGTTGGACACAGTGCATGGGACCGCACTTTGTCCACATGGAAGGTGTGGACCCTGAGCTTTTTCCCAATGGAGAAAAAGTCGGGGTCCGCAGGTTTGCAGTGGTGAGCCTGCGTACCCCGAGCGTGGGTTTTTTGCCTAAAAACCCTCCTAAAAAAATGAAATGAGGGACTAAATTGAAAAATTAAACGGTTAAAAATGAAGAAGGATGATGTGGATTACCTGGAGAAGACGGCGTTCGATTCCGACGGTTGGATTTTCCGCAATCTTCACGGGAAGTTTTTAGAGCAAAAGCACTATTTTCTCACCCAAATCACAAATAGTAAAAATGAATGGTAAAAGCCCCTTTTTATAAGTTTTTTGAGTAAATAAATTGCAAATTTGTTTATGTTTCACTTTAAAAAGTTATTTTTGCAACATTTTTATCTCTTTCAAGCAGGTATGAGTAATGTTTATGTTTTTGTGCAAGATAATAGGATTATTCAGGCGAAATCTATCATTTTCAGCTAGAGTCACCTTTAAGCCCTTTTCTGACTCCTAAAACATGAAAAGATTGCCGAGTTTTTCTTTTAGGCTCGTTAAAACAGAATTAAAATATGGTATATTTACAACTCTTTTTCGACCGTAAAAACATAAAAAGATTGCCGGATTTTTGTCGTTTCAAATTCGGTATTGGTTATAACACGACGTGTCCTTGGTTGCTTTTTTACTTTTTCAGATCAAAGACACTAACAACGAAAAGTACTCCTTGGTCGTAAAAGATCAAGCGGTTCTCTCAAGTATTATTTTATACTTTTTCGGGCTTGGGAGACACAAATTTACGAAAAAGTCAAACCCTGGAGTCTTCTTAAGTTTTTTTCAGACTCTCTAAAAATGAAAAACGCCGAGTTTCTCCTATATTGGACTCGTTAAATTTCGACAATAAAGGCCCTGTTCAATTACAAACAGGAACGGACCACTCCTTCTTAGGGTTCAAATTTAAACTAAGTTGGACTCACCCGAAGGGTGAGCTTATAATCAAGCATATGTTATCCTCCTCAAGCTTGTAAAAAATAAAGAGGTACTTTCCAGAAATGGTGGGGGAAAAGAGAGAAAAGTGAGTCTGTTTTTCATACTTTATAACCACTCTTGAACACGACACTTTCATTCACTTGGGTTGGGAAATCCTTTACCTAACAGTTGATCGAACCATATTGAAAGTCTTCAGCCGGTTTTTGGGTATTAACCTTGGGTCAATCATCACCAAACCATCTGTCGTGTCGTTATGTGTTCAAGAGCTCAGTGCAAATAAGTCATTCATCTGCAAAATGTCTGTCATCCATCTTGACCATCCCTGAGTCAGTCCTTGCAACTAAATTTCTTCAACTTGATCTATGATTTCGTGTTGTGGGCTTGCCTACGACAGATTGCTTTCTATCGACTTCAACTCATTATCTAGAAAGATGATCTAGAAATCGTCATTACCTTGAGATCTGCATGCCTCAATGGCAGGTTTCTCGCCTTTGACGACAGTTTGCATCATCGACTTTCGATCAAAGGATTCTGTGACATGTTCGACATCAACACATCTTATCACATCTCATGGATTGTACTGAGTACTTTGAGAGCCATTGTCATTATTGGTGGTTTCCCTCACGCTTGTTAACAGTTTACGTCATTGACTAGTAATCAAGTGGTTTCTACCATGTTTGACTTCGACACATTCATTCACATGGATAGAATCGTAATGCTTCGGGAAGTAGAAATGAAGACCCTGGATTTAGTTTCCACCATCGAGGCTGCGAGGAATTTTGTATTCATTATACTATGGACTATTCATAAACAGATGGCTACATCCATACTGTGTCCACATGTGTCTATACTTATGATGTGCTACAAGATCATTCTTATATCAGAGCAGTAGTTAGTGTTTTTTAGTCAGTTTTATCTGAGTATGGAAATGCCTACCTCAGCGATGATATGATCTCATATATATATTTTGCATTGAATGTTTTTACAGGTTCCAACCGGGCTCTCCGCGAGATGATCCTCAAAATGATAAAGTACTTCACTCTTCCTAAATGATAAATGAAATCCTCATCTATTACAGACTTCACACTTTATGGGGCAATCTGTTACACAAAAATATCGTCACCTTGATTATTTGCAGTTAGTATGGGTCTATCACCACCTATACCAGCCTCCTAAGCAAGTCTCAGACCTCAGCTCTTCAAAACAAGCTTTGGAAATGAGAGAAAGACATCAGCAATGTAACTCTGGTTCCGCACTTTCTCTCACTTTTTCCTGCATCCCCGCACCTTTTGTTCAGGATATCTATGTACTTATACGCTCTGTATGTAAAGGGGAGGGTGCGTACCCCTATGAAAGTCAAAAGGCGCAATTTTTATCTTAAAAAACTCACTTTGGGTTAATTCTAGAGTTTTCTAGAAGGAATTTTGACGTGAATTGTTTGCTCCAAAGTGGTTCATGCATCCCAAAAGAGGAGGAGATAATCCCTTGTTAGGAGGAGCTATCCCTTTGAAGGAGGCTTCTATCCCTTTGAAGGAGGACCTAGTAACTGACCTCCATTGCACTATAAATTGAGGCATTGGGTTAGTGGCTGGGGAGGTTAGAAGCTGAACTTTTGAGGGTAAATGCTAGTGAAATCAAGACTTCCTATTTGAGCTTAAGAGGAGAGATCACATACCTTTTTGGCTTCATTTGGGAGTGAGTGAAGCTTGTCAAAGTAGAGGAGACTTCTTGTTGGACCCTGGGAGGAGCTTGTACAGCGTCAAGGCAAAGGTTGTAAGTTTCTTCTCCTTTTGAATTAATACAATCAAGCTCATTTTTCTCAACAAGTATCTCATGTTATTTGTTTCATGGACTCCTTGACTTTCATGTTAAATATGTTTTATAATATTGGATATTCAGGTGTTATTTAATCATTTGCCTTGTTTGTGCTTGCAGGTTTGTGACAAAGGAACTTACTTGGATCAAAGGAGCGAAGGCATCTCCAAACTTGCGTTGGACATGAGGTAGGCCTTAAACACATTTGTTTGCCATTATTTATAAAGCAAATTTAGAGAAAGATAGTGTCTGGTTGGTTTGTTTGTCATTAGGTCTTCATTAGATTCTAGGAAGGTCTGTCTTGTCTGCAAGATCGACTCATTCAGCGTGACAAATTGATTTCATTTATTTATGTTGTGGATTGATTTAATCATTAGAAGAGAGTTATTTCATGTTCATTAAAAGATAGAGTGCTATTGATTAGATTGGATGCTTTACTCTTATGCATTAGTTTAGATTCAGTTGGAAGAGCTCTATTATTTCTATGGTGCACTCAGTTGATGTGATTGCAATTAGAATTTCTTGATTAAGACTGAGTCTTGGTTTTTATTAAGGTTGAGTTTTGATGCTTAGATAGATTATTTTCCTTGAAGTTACAGGCTTGATATTTATGATTTGATCCATTTACTCTTGTGTTGAATTTAATAAATTATCTTAAATCATTACTCTCCATAGATATAGCATTTGCACATATTGTGTAGACTCTTGGAACATAAAGACATACCCAGGTTGATGATTAATGTGAGGTAATTAGGAGTTTTTAAATACACCTTATAGCACCCAACAGGTACTTAGATGTATTTATGTATATTGTTGAGGGGTCTAAAAACCTATGCTAGTTTTGTCTTATGGAGGCCTTTGAACTCTGAGAATATATATTAAAACTTCAAACACTTTTACAAATTTTTTTTTAGATATGATGGAGCTTAACCTTCACCATATCTAGTCTCAAAGCCACAATTTCTGCTTCAAGTGTTTGAAAATTTCTTTTTGAATCTCCTAGTTGATTGGAGAGCACCTCCTTCTTTATTTTTTCCTCCTCCATCTATGTTTTCAAGTAGATTATGTCTTCTTCATGATTACTTGAACTTTAAAACCCACATACATTAAACTTTAAGGACTCATTATCTACTTCCAAATTGCAAGATGGATTTGTTGATTCTTCAGCCATTAGAACAAAACTTCTTTAAAATTTTCAAGCTCCTCAAGTTGTGTCTTCAAGTATTCATCCGCATAATCGAACATATATTCCTTTACTTTTCATGGTTTCTCCTTCAACAATTAGTTCTTTTTCCATTGCTTATTCATCTCATCTAATGCACTGATGAGCTCTCCTTGATAATCCACCACTACAATTGTTAAAGTGTGAACGACCAATTGTCCAAGAAGGGAGCTCAAAAAAGCATCATCTAACCAAGAAGTGACGATGGAACGACCGATCACAAGATCTATAGTACGCTCCAAAATTTGAGTGTACGCAACATTTTGGAGGGTGTTGTGGCAACAACAACACTTCCTTAACTCATGGAATTTTCATCCTTCTTTCACAAAAATTTCACCTCAACTTTAGGACATTAACATGTATGCCTAGACATTGTTATAGCCATGAAATATAATGCATGAAACCCAGTACAAAACATACAAGACATTACAAGGAAAATATTGTTAAATGATTATTAACAGCAATGTCAACACTCCAATGCCAGCGTTATCTGCTAAATCCATATTGAAAACATTCCAAATTTGTTGCATGTTTTCTATAATATATAGTATGATCTTTAGGACATGCATTAATGGCTTGATACTCCATTCATATATCTTTCATAATTATATACAATTCTTAGTATGTGCAAGGTAAATCATTTATAGTGTTGAGTTATCAATAACTTCCACTTGAGTTTTTCGTTGTTATGTAACATGGGTAAAAGGTTGGGTCTTCAATTTGCTTTTTTCTTTAAGTTCAAAAGAATCCACTATTTTATATTATAACTTGAAGAAAAATTATCTTCTCTCACGTTGGATAAATTTCTCAATCACCTTCATGGCTTAAACAATTTGTGAATGAGTCTTCTTAGATTTTGGAATCTACTATGTTTTCACTAAATTTCAT
Organism: Pinus taeda; assembly: GCA_000404065.3. Classification (NCBI taxonomy): domain Eukaryota; kingdom Viridiplantae; phylum Streptophyta; class Pinopsida; order Pinales; family Pinaceae; genus Pinus; species Pinus taeda. Next base: position 5,222 of record APFE030997577.1, read on the forward strand.
TCTAATAAAAATTAAAGTGTTTTGTAGCAAGTTAAAGTTATTTTTATTAGAAAATGATATAGTAAATTTAAATTTGCATAACTTCAAATTTTAGAATATGTCACAAAATCAAAAAAAAAATATTTAGAGTCATAATATCAATAGTACTATCAAAAATCAAAGGATATGGTCATAATGAGATTGCAAGGATGATAGAGAATCCAAATTATACAAATGATTATGTTAAGACAAAGAAAAAAAATTAGTTGCATGTGGTTTATCACATAGATCCAAAAATTCAAAAGTTGAAACAAAGAAAATAAAATTTGATAAATTCCCAATATATCACACAAAAGAAAAATAGTGAATCATATGATATAATGGAAAATGTTAATTACCACTTGTTATCCATGATAATCCCAAGCGATAAATTTCAGTTTGATTAATTATTTTAGATAGGGTTTTTATGTTTAGGTTCATGTTGAATTTGTCGTATGGTACATTTAGTTTTGTAGGGTCATCATAAAAGGGTAAAGGCTGTAATTCCATTTGTATAGAGGCCTTCCTTTCATAATTGAGTCATTTGACAATTTTACAAACTTTCGCAACAACTACAATTCAGTAAACCGATGGTTTTCTATGAAAGTTTCTAACAATTCCATAGGAAAACGATCCACGCTAACACTTGCTTAACTATAAAATTCCAATGTTGTGTAACTATATTATTTTAAATGAGCATTAGTGAGTAGGAGTTGTGTTGAGTCATAAACACCTTTCTCCCCTTGTCATCCACTTCTTTCCATTCATTGTTACCTTTCCTTTTTCCACTTTATATTGTTTGTTTCTACCAAAGTTCACAAGTGTTGTCACTGTAATAGGGTTTTACGTTGTTAAAATGAGTCTAGTTATGGTCTAAGTGTGGTCTAGGTGTTCTTAAGTTGATTTGCAGGTGAAGAGGAAGCAGCTCACAAGAAACTCCTGATGTGCTGCTATCATGGCATCCAGAAAATAGTATAAAGGAGGTGTTGTGGTGCGTTATGAGACCATTCATAAGAAAATTCAAGAAGAAGTCTTATAAAGTAGATAAGAGAGGAAAGGGAATAAAGGGAATAACTCATTAAGAACAAACTACAAGTTGAAGAATTCAACAAAGATATGGCACAAGAAATATACTTTTATAATGAAGTGACAGAAAAGTCTAGGAAAATAGTGAAGAGATATTTACCTCTGCACTGGATGCTAAAGCACACCTACAAGAGGAATACTTGGCTAAAATAAGATAGGATAAAGTTTCAGAATAGGGTCAGATTATTGGAAGAACTAATTGAGAAGATCAAAGATGAGATTTTAAGGAAGAACCTCAACATGATAGCTATAGAGGAGGACACTCATTGAAAATGGTCAGAGCTAATCAAATTCACATTTTTGCATATTAATTATCTTAACTAACCTTTTTCAGCATTATACATGATGGAGTAGACGTATAGAGGTGATAATAAGAGATAAAAATCAGGAAAAATCAGTATACAAAAAAATCAGAAATTTTGTAGCAACTCCCCATAATGAAGCAAGAAAGTTGCTATGAAACTATTGTAACTTTTCATGGAGGACAATGCAAGTAAAAATCTTAGCTAAGGGAGTTCTAATGGCATGTGTTTAGCTAATAAACATCAATGAAGACTTAATCATTGTCATAAAGGTAAAATAGCTAGCAAAAAGGTGTTTTTTGAAATATGATACCAAAATTTGCTACAGAAATTTTGTAAATGATTATTTAGTAACCAACTTAGAACTCACATTCTGACCAATTGGAAAGGAAATTTGGAAAATAAAAGGAGATTTTTGTTCAACCCAAGCTTATCCATAAAATCCTCTATTATTTTTTACACAGACATCAAGATTTGAAATATATGCACTTATCTTTGAGGCCAATTTTACATAATGTTTCCTAGCCAGAAATTTTGAAATTCGAGTCGGTGAAGGTCTAGGTTAGCAAGTCAACCAAGTCAAAATCCAGGTGGCATGAGACACATCATCAGCTCCAGCACATTCAAAAAATAGTTGGGCTTGGTTATCTTAATCAACGGAAAGTGGTTAAATTCTTAAAGGCTAGTAGAGTCCTAGTTGAATTCAAACTATGTAAAACAAAAAATCCCTACGAGAACTTTGTCAGTTAGAAGAAATAGGAATAAGTCTCTTAGATAGTGGATCGAATCTAGCCTAGGTGGAAGGTTGATGTAAAGAGATCTTTTCTTTATAAATAGATAGCTTTTTGACTTTGGGAAGGGTTGATCAAGGATGTGAAGAATCTACCATATGTAAATTTTCTCAGTTAATATACATTTGTTGGCATACTCAGTTTTCATTACCTGATATGCATATTTTGGTTTATATGTTTACCTATTCTATCATTTACATTGATATCATTTTTTAAAGAATTATGATCATTTGGAATTCAGTTGTAAGGCCTTCTCCAACTTCCTTCAGATGTTTTATCTGTTGTTAAAGGGTTTTATTCAATTTGTTTCTAAGCCAAAAGATGCCTTGGTTTCCTCAAAAAATAGTTATGTTAGTAACTGAGTTTCTTGTCATTGACTCCATGCCCAATGGTTGTAGTACTCACTCCCTTTCACCTGCATAAAATACAAGAAATATTAGAGTTAGCCATTTGTAGTTTTAAGCTAATTAAAGTGAAATTTGATATAGTGTTTTTGAGAGAGCCCTCTCAGATTGGAAGGGCTAACTTCCAGTCAAATTGGTTTGAAATAGTTATATTGGGTTGAAGGTTAACAAAACACAACCTGTTCTAACCTAGTGATAACATTTTGGTGCATATACCAGGAGAGCAAAAGCTCCATTTCTAGGATTTTATTTGAGCCTCTTTATTCTACTTCCTGAGGGTAATAGGAAACTATAGTTTTCTGAAGTTTGTGTATTTCCGTGGTGACTCCAATTTCAAAATATATAGAAGATAAAAGCTTTATGGTGACTCCACTTCTTGAAGATCAATTGCTTGAAGAAGTTGTAAGGTGAGTTCTACTGCAAGAAGAAATGCCAAGTATGCTCCTATGGATCGGTCTCACATCTATGGTTTTCCAAATCCTATGCCTTGTGTTGATTGGTCAACCCATCTTCCCATGTTCAAAGATGAAAATAAATATAATGTTGGTTTGCATTTGTTTAGATTTCATATGCATGTATGTAGAATAAGGGTTGAGTTTCCTGAGGATTGTCTCATGAAAATGTTTATGGCTACCCTAGAAGACAAAGCTAGAGTATGGTATGAAGTGTTGCCATCATGAAGCCTGTGTTCTCTTAAATATTTCCATATAATACTTTTTGGACATTATGGGAAGTATCAACCTTCATCACCAATGTTTCAAGATGTTATGAAACCAGCTCAAGAAAAGATAGAAAAGATAGATCAACGCCTTAGAATTCAGCCTCTTCGAGGGGGCAACCTCCTTTACATTACATAAATGAACAATTCTTGGATGATTCAAATGACAAAACCTCCTTTCTATATATAGGAGTCTAAGGAGTCACAATATAACCCAACCAACCTAACAATAATAATATAAAGCCACAAAAATAAAAATAGAGGGATTCTATGAGGCATAGTAATAACAATATGGGGAAAATAGGGGTACAACAATATTAATAAGGGATACAACTACAATAATAATGGGGTAATCACTAGTATTATAGGGACCTAGCATTCTCTCCCTATCTAGAAGACTTTGAATTGGTTGGAATTGCTCATGAATCATTGACTACCTTGGAGCCCCTGTAAATTAAGAGATCTATTTATGATGATGAAAATATTCATTTCAGTGTTGGGTCCTTCAAAAATGTCACCACTTAGAGGAAAAAAGGGACAAAAAATTCAAAAAAATCTCAAATTGCACTATTGCTAAGTTTCGAGAGTATTTGAATTTAGCTGTCCCCATTCTTGGTCCTATCTCCTTCCAAGTGGGAAACCATGTTGTGGCCATCCATGAGCCTCAAGTCCTTAACATAGAGCTCCTCGATTTTTCTCCTTATATATGACCATTATGTATTTAAATGTATGGGGATTGGTATCGACCCTTAAAAGACGATCTCTGAAAAACATTATTCAAATCTATAAACTAGATTTAATGCTTCTCCAAGAAACAATGACTCACAAGGAGTAGACTTGGGGTTTCTTGCTCCAGACCTCCCCAACTTGGCTAGTATGTGCTACAAGAGCCAATGAACTATCGGGATGGATGACAACAATGTAGAATCCAAACAAATTCAACCTAAAAGTATAAAAAACCTCAATTGTCTTATTATTGACTAGGGGACAATGGAGAACTAATTCTAGACTCAGAATCATCAATATATATGCTCCCTACTATAACAGGAAATACTTTTGGAGTAGGGTAGACAACAATGATATTCTCGAGCTCAACTCATTAATTTTAGTAGGGGATATTAATATCACCCTGGAATCCACTGAGATGTGGGGTTCACATGGCCAACCAAATCCATTGGGATGATTCTTCCAAGAATTCTTTTAGCAAAAAAATATTTGGGACGTCACTCCAGACTCATTGGCCCTACTTGGAAAAATGATAGATGTGGTAGTCTTGGAATTTTAGATTGATTAGATTTCTTCTTTTTACAGGAGGCTACTACCATTCGCATCAAGGAAATATGATCTTGGACTCTACCATCTCACATCTTTGATCACTTTCATATTTTCCTTGGTTGGTCTAGCACACTCCCAACAACAACCTTCCAATTTAAATTCAATAACTTATGGCTAAAGGAACCATAATTCATCGATGTTGTTCAAAATTTCTGGTTTGAGCCATTTGGGAGTGATGATTCTCTGAAGATGGATCGATTATCTTACAAGTGCGGGCTCTTAAATTCAAGTTTTTCAGATGGGCTCTAAATGAAAAAAAGGACTTAGTTGAGGAAATTATGGAAATTAACAATCAAGTAATCTCCCTAGAAGATCACATCAATCTAGCATACTTCTTAGAATCCTCCAAACTGGAATCCTCCTTTTTGGAACAAGGTAGATCATATATTGCTTCTCAGACATGCTGAGGAATGGAAACAAAAAATACATGCTATGTGGATGACAAACAAAGACAAAAGTATCTACTTCTTTCATAAACAAGTGTATTTTCAAAGAAAACATAATTCCATCATTGTCTCAAACTCGGGGGTCCAAATTGCCTGACAATGTGATATTGAAAGAGAGACTCTGCTATTTTTTAGATCTATTTACAGTGTTAGAGAATGTGTCCCCTTAAATTTCAAAATGGACATCTACAACCTCTTCCCTATCATGTCCAATGATTAACATAATTTTCTTATAGATTGACCAGTCACAAAGGAGGATGTCTAATCTATTTTAGAAGACTTGGCTATAGGAAAAATCCCTGGCCTTGATGGTTGGACCATGGAACATTTTATACACTTTCGGGTTCTCATGATTGATGAATCGACTGACATGGTGGAGGAGTCCCATAAACTTGGTTGGGTCACTCAAGCAGTAAATGCCACTTTCATCTCCCCTATTCCCAAAGTCCCTCAGCCTTCTTCTTTCTTAGACTACTGACCCATCTCCCTCTCCAATACTATCTACAAACTAATCTCCAAGACTATAGCCAATCAGATCAAACTTCCCAATTCCAAGTTTATCTCGACAAAAATTTTGGCTTTTTGGAATGTCATTAGATTCACGATGTTGTAGCCATTGCCCAGGAATGTATTCATTCCATGAAGACCTATGATTTGAACACTTGCCTCTTAAAAATGAGCCTAACCAAAATTTTAACTCAGTGGATTGGGAACTCATGTGGATGATTTTGTACAATATTGGTCTTGTGTTATCCACAATCTGTTGGACTCAATCTTGCATCAAACATATTAATTTTTCCATACTCATCAACAACTCCCCTTAGAAGTTTTTTCTACCTCCTGAGGGCTTTGACAGGGTTGTTCCCTTTGTCCACTCCTATTCCTTTTGGTTATCGATGGTCATAGCATAAATATCATTGAAACTAATGATAGGGGCCTATTCTCAAGCTACCTGATAGACAATGTTGTCTCTATAACTCATGTGATGATCACAGATGATATTCTGGCAATTGGGCCTTCAAATCCCACATAATGGTGTATTTTTCAGCACATTCTACAAAATTTTTGTCTTGCCTAAAGTCTTCTGATGAACAACATCAAATCATCTCTGATTTATTGTGAGCATTTTGCATCAAGGATAAACGAAATTGTAGATCTGTTTGGTGTTCAAATCACTGCCTTGGAGCAAGGATTTAAATACCGTGTCTTCATACTGAAGCCCAATGGTTAAAGCAATATGGATTGGAATTTTCTTCTTTTGAAGATTGAAAAGAAGCCTCTACAATGGTATCATAAATGGGTTTCTCTCGGTGGTCATGTCATTTTGATACAATATATTCTCCACAACACCTCAAATTATTGGATTCATATTTTGCAGCTTCCACAGGGAATCATAAAAAAATAAATTTAATCTATCATATATCTTTTCCTTTGGGCTAGCCCCTCTTTGGCTGGAAAAATCCATTTAGTCCATCTGGATCTATTAAGTCATCTAGTAGTCTTAGATGGATGGGGCCTGAAATCCACATAAAACTTCAATTCTACCCTTGTTCTCAAAAACATATGGCAAACTATTAGTGGCATTGGACTCTAGAATCAGGTAATTAAGCATAAATATCTTTGAGGATCTCACTTATTGGGTTGGATTCGATCTGGTGATTTAGTTCCCCTCCAAATTTCTCAAATCTAGCATAGTTTGTTTCTCTCCAAGCATTAGTATTTTAGGAACCTTTACTAAGAAAATGGCTCTAGAACAATTCTAGAAATTGGCCTTGACTTCTTTAGTGGCATGTGCGCTACACATATTCTCTCTACCCAACTACTTAACTTTATTCAGAACTTGGGAATTCATGTTCTACAAGATATTTCCACTCATGCCCAAACTTTCTCTATTATCGCAAACTGGAAATCCTCTGATGATCTCGACTTTCCCTCCCACCTTGCTTCAGAATGGAATGATTACGTATCCAACATAAAAATGGTTGAGATCATCCTTATTCCCAAGGAGGACCACCTTATTTGTAATGATGGATTCTTGAAAGGTGAAATCATTGTTCGTGAGGCCTATCATCTAATATCTAATCCATATGGATCATTTTATCATCTTCCTTAGCTATCACAATCCTGGAAATGGAATACCCCTCTAAACTAAATTTCTTTATCTAGTTGGTGGCGCACAATTGAGTGTTGACTTGGGACGATCCTGGAAATCGTGGATTTGAGGGGCCCAATAGATCTTCTTTGTGCCAGGAACAACCTAAAAACATCCATCATCTATTTTTTACATTTTCCATTTGTTTTCTTAGTTTGGCTCTACGTGCTTCATTCTCTTCAACTTTGCCGGTCTAGGACCAGTCTAACATTGTAATTTTCCTTCATCAATGGTTCTTGGATAATATTCATCACCCAACTCTACCTTTTTATGTATTTTGGGGTATATGGAATGCTAGAAACATCCTCATATTTGAACAAACTCCGGCTAGTATTTGGAGGGAAAGCAGTAAGATCTTTGCTTACTACAGGTTATTATTCTCTTCCCCTAGTTGTCGCCCTAAATTCTACCATCCTCCAAAAAACATTTTGTCCACCTTTTCAGTGGGATTCTTCGATGGAGCTTCCCCCTTCGATCTCTATGCTTGTGGAATGGTTATACACTTGGGTCCTAAATTTTACTTCATATTTCAATGGTTCATTGGTTTGGGCATTAATACTTGGGCATAACTCCTAGCTCTGTCGAGAGTCTTGCATTGTGCTATCGAGCTTGCTAGTAGATATTTTGTGATTTTTGGAGATTCTAAACCTATCATTGAATGGGCCAATTGAATTTGAAAATTCGATGCCCCTTCGCTTTCAAATTGGAAATAGAGAGTTTGTGCCCTGATGCAATTCTTCAGTTCTCTGTCCATCTTCCACATATACATGTCTTGGACAGATACTCTTTGCAATTCTACTCCTTGACATATCCTCTTCAATCCTTTTTCTAATATTGATGTTTTGAAATGAACCTATTAGACATAAGACATCTGAAGACGATCTTGAAATGACATTTGTTCTTGTATTCTAATCAGGATAGGCATGTCATGTTGGATATCTATACTTTCTTAATTCATCTCAATGAAATATTTTTTTGTTGGAAAAAAAAGGTTACCTCACATGAACATCAACAAAATTCCCTTCTTTATAATGAAAAAAATCAATACAAACATGCAAAAGGTCATTATCCTCGAAGGCTTACCTAATTTTGAAAAAACTAACTATGAAAATTTTAAATTATTTTAGAATCTTAAAAATATAAATTTGTGTGTTTTTACACTTAATTTTATTATTTAATTAATACTATATTTTTATAAAATTATCAATTTTTTCAATTCATTTATAATAGAATGTAAAAAAAAAATTCATTAGATGATTAATTACTAAATACAAAGAAAAATTGATATGGATAGAAAAATTGACAATTTTGAATATTGAGTTTTCTTTTAAAAATACCTTTCATATGGACTTTGATATTTACTTTTATTTGAATGTTATATTGATTCATGAACCACAGGAGGAGACTTGTTCTGGAGGGATGAATAGATAGGGTCTATAGTCTTTAGCAGGTGCTGAGTGCTATTGGAGGGCGCAAAGGAGGGAGCTCCACTCCCTCCTACAAGCAGATTGTTGCCAGCTGAGGTAAGAAGCCAACAGAAGAGGTTAGAGGTCTTGCAGAAGAAGGGAAAGAAAGCGTGGAAGCAGAGCAAGAGGGAATCAAATCAAGGGAGAATAATAGCACAAAAGAAAAGGAGGAAGATGACAAGGAATAGGGAACAAAAACCAAGGCACAGAAGGGACCATGTAAACCCAAAATTGAAGTCACACCCAGAATAGTCCTGAATGATCCTGCTCTGCAGGCACACAGGGACCACATGTGGACATATGCTATCATTTGTAAATTCATGGGAGTATGGCCCACTGAAAAGGCATTACATACATGGATTAAATACCATTGGAAACCAAAAGGAAGCATTGACCTACATCTTGGGTCAAAGGGATTCTTTACTGTGGTCTTCACAAATATTGAGGATAAAGGCAGAGTGTTTGAAGGAGGGCCCTACTTCTACGTAGCTGCAAGCCTCTACATGTAGCCATGGACGATGAACTTTGTCCCGGAGTGGGAGACTTTCACTTTTGTTCCGGTCTGGGTAAGACTTTACTCCCTTCCTCTTGATTACTGGCAAACATAATCATTAACTGCCATAGGAAATAAATTAGGGCATTTTGTCAAATCCTCTGAAGCCACCAGAAGGGGAAAATACACCTCCTTTACACGAATTTGTCTGGATATGGATCTCTCCAGAGCTCTACTGGATGAGGTTATCTTGGAAGTCTTTGATGAAGAATGGTTACAGACAATAGATTATGAACATATTCCATTTAGATGTCACATATGCCATGAGCATGGGTGCCTTTTTAGGGATTTCCCTCTCAGTAAAACAGAGAACAAGAGTAAAGCTACAACAATGAAAGATACTAAAATCTTTCACAAAGTGAGTCATAGAGGAAAAGGGGGGAAGGGGACTTAAGCAACACTAAGCAGAAGGGTCGCAGGCTAGTCTGAACAGGTACCAAGTACTCAAGGAAGAAGAAGAGATAACAAAAGTAGATCAGGGAATAGAGGGAAATCTAGTGGAGAAGGAGAAAGAAGAAAACAAAGATCAAATAAAGGATAATCCTGAATAGAAAGAGGCTATGATAAGCGATGTAGAACTGGAGATGGACTAGGAAATGACCCAGAGCGAGATGGAAATGGAGGACCATGAACTACAGGAGATTCTTGATAGAGAACACCTAGATTTGGAAGGGTTTTTGAAGTAGGGAACCATGGGAAGGGTAGACTCATTACCTCAAGAAGAGTTAACTAGAGTACAACAACTGTACTTATGGAAAACTCAGGCTAAAGAGATGGATAGGCAAAGTAACACTGCAAGACAAGGTAACAAAGGTGTGAAAACCTTGAAAAACACAACAGGATTAGCACCCATATACCCAAGAAAGAAAAGAGGCAGAAAAAAGTAGAATGAGCTTTTGATGGAAAGTGGCAAGCTAATGATAGATTCAGGTAAGATGAAAGACCTAACTAGTTACTCCTTCACAAATCTTTAATGATGAAGTTCACTTCTTGGAATATTAGGGGTCTAGGTAGTAACAGGAAACAAAGATTACTTAGTAACAGAATGAAACAAGAAGATCCGAATATGATTTTTATCCAGGAAACTAAATGTTCCATTCAGAAAATTAAATAAATTTATAGCAAATGGCTCAATCGATTTGAGTTTCTAGAATTTAAGGCAGAAAATACAGTAGGAGGCATACTAACTCTTTGGAACCCCCAAAAAATTGGTATAATAGATGATGAGGCTTCTAGAAATTATTAATTAGTGGTTATTTAGCCTGTGAGGGACAAGGAGACCTATCTGGTCATGAATGTTTATGGCCCTCAGAGACTGGACAACAAAACTAGGTTTCTATATTCTCTTGTGAATCTCAGAGAGAGATATGTCGATATACCATGGATTATGGGTGGGGACTACAGCATGATGAAATCACTATCAGAGAAAAAAGGGGGAACAAGAACTCTAAACAAAGACTAAGCATTTCAAAATTTTATGGATAATATGAAGCTAGTTGACATTGTTTCAAGTAATGGTCTCTTTACTTGGAAGAATAAAAGAAGAGGAGAGCCTTAAGTAGCCTCAAAGTTAGATAGTTTCATCATATCAGAGGACCTTATCCTCAATGATAAGGAAATGGTAGCGATAATTCTCCCCTTTGGAGGATCAGATCACTAGCCGATTCAACTGGAGGTTCAGGGCATCGGAACCCCCAGGAATAGACCTTTTAGATTTGAGAATATCTGACTCACCCATCTAGATTTCATTAGCAACATTTCAAGCTGGTCGTCTAAAGATTTGCATACTCAGGGGACAAGAATGTTTCTTCTTCATAAAAGACTTAAACACATCAAGCTCAGGCTAAAATATTGGAATAAGAATGAATTTGGCAATATTTTTGAAGGAAAAAAGTTGTTGAAAACAAATTGGAGGAACTCAACCAAACCCTTATCAAGGATGGCTTTGATAAAGTCAGAAATGATCAAGCTACTAAAGTTCAGAAAGAATGGGAGAACTTATGTAAACAAGAGGAATTTTTTTGGAGACAAAAATCTAGAATGCAATGGCTAAAAGAAGGAGAGCGAAACACCAGATTTTTCCATAGATCCACCTTAGCACATAGAGCTCATAACAGGATCTCTTCGATCAAGGATGAGGGGAGGCATATTCATAATTCCCATGAAGACATAGAAGTTGTGTTAGTTTAGCACTTTCATGGGATAGCAAAGGAAACCATTTCAGATAGAAAGCATTTCATCAAGTACTTCAAGATACATACCAAAGCTTGTGACTAGAGAGGATAATTGCAACCTCAATAGGCCAGTAACTAAAGAGGAGGTTAGTGAGGTCCTCAAGGAAATGCATAACAGTAAAGTGCCAAGCCTTGATGGTTTCAATGTAGATTTCTTTATAGCTTGTTGGAAAATTGTTAAGCAGGACATTCTAAATGTAGTAGAATATTCCAGGAGGAATAGAACTATTCTGAACGCACTCAACACCTCCTTCATCTCTTTGATCCCTAAACAAGAAAATGCCTAAACTCCTGATAAGTTTAGACCCATAGCGTTATGCAATGTGGTTTACAAGAGAATATCCAAGGTTGTTGCCAATAGACTCAAACCTCTTCTTCCCACTCTAGTGTCTGGGGAACAATCTAGTTATGTGGAAGGAAGGCAAATTCTTAATAATATCATTCAAGCACAGAAGGTGGTGCACTCACTTACTAGCAACAGGAAAGCTAGAATGATTATGCAACTGGACCTAGACAAAGCTTATGATAAGTTGAAATAGACCTATATTAGGAGGGTTCTTATTGCTTTTGGGTTTGATCATAACTGGGTTAGACGGGTCATGGCCCTGGTTACTTCTTCTAGCTTTTCAATTTTGGTAAATGGTTCTCCCTCTGAGACTTTTATTCCTTCAAGAGGCCTCAGGAAAGGTGATCCGCTCTCTCCCTTTCTCTTCATACTCATGATGGAATGACTTGGTCAGTCTATCAAGCAGGCAAAAGATGTGGGAAAAATCAAGGGTCTCAAACTTTCTAAGAATGGACAATCCTTAACTCATCAACAATTTGTTGATGATACCATGCTCCAGGGAATCCCCACGGTCAAACAAGCTCTTGCATACAAACAAATCCTGAGTGACTTTGCCATGGCCACAGGTATGGAGGTTAATCTCTCCAAATCTAAGATTTTTTTCTTTAATACCAATATTGCTATTCAAAGGAATATCTCTAGAATTCTAGGCTTTCAAATGGATTTCGTACCTTAAAAATATTTGGGAGTTCCTCTAACTATTAAACCTTTGCATAAGAGAATTTGGGAACCTGTGATTAATAAGATGTTTGATAAAATCAAGAATTATACCATTAGATAATTAAACTTGGTTGATAGGTTGGTGCTTACAAAGGCTATTCTTCAATCAATCCCAGTTTTCATGCCTTCATCACTCCCAACGCCAAAAGAAGTCTTTCAACAATTCAGGACCATTCAAAGAGACTTCCTATGGGGCAAGAGGGAGAAAAGAAAGAAATGGGCTTTGGTAGCTTGGGAAAAGATTTTCAAACCCAAAAATCATGGGGGTCTTGGTTTGGACGATCCAGAGGTTCTAAGTAGGGATTTAAGGGCTAAATTATGGTGGTGTTGGGTTAAATACCCAAAGGCTCAGTGGGCTAGTATTTGGAAGGAGAAATATGCCAGCACTTGGCAAATTAATGATCATATAAGGATGTCTGGAAGTATAAAGGGCTCACACATCTGGAATAAGGCCTGGGAGAATAGAGGCTTAGTACAAGAGAATGGCTTCTGGGAAATCAGAGAGGGAGATCTGGCATTATTTTGGGAAGATAAATGGCAACAAGAACCGATATTGTTAAAAGAGGATTTTGTGGACCTCAAGAAAGACACGGATATCATATGGTTATCTAAGGTAAAAGACTTTTGGGACCAGACCAATAATGTAGGAAAGTGGAGAAACTAGAGTAACATTGATTACAGGGAAGAGAACCCCTTGAGAGCTAAAGTAGAGACCCTTATGAAAATGTTGGAACAAAGGAAGATTCTAGTAACAGGGGGTCATGACCAATTAAGATGGGGCAACAATAATCAGGGTACCTTCAATCTTAAAGAGGAAAAAAGCATACTCCTTGAGCTAGATTCTCATGCTTCAGATAGAATTTGGCAGAATCTATGGAGACATTAAGGCTGGATGAAGATCAAACTTTTCATGTGGCTAGTTCATCATAAGAAAATTTTAACTTGGGATAACATTCAAAAGAGGGGTGTTCTGGGGCCTTCTAGATGCTAGCTCTGTGAGGTCCAAGAGGAAACTATGGAACACCTTCTCAGTAATTTCATCTTCACCTCAAAGTTGTGGGATTCTTTTGCCACATTTTCCAAAAGACTGATAAGGATAGAGGGAGTATTATCAACACTCTAAACAACTTGAGGCGCAATTTTTCTGACTATGAAATTCTTCGCTCATCTTGGGCTCTTACACCAATCTTCATTATCTAGAATGTCTGGAAAGAAAGGAACAACAGAATCTTCAAAAATGAAAAGAGACCCTACCAATGTCGTTTTGAGCAGCTCTTGAGACAACTTAAGGAGACGGTTAGTACTACAGTGCGAAATCCACATAAGAATCCACCTTTATATGCTGAAATGAGGATTCTCCAACAGTTGGGTATGCAAGGGCTTATTCCTCAGGGCTTGGATAGGAAGGTTAGGAAAATGGACACTGAACAGGATTACTGGCATCCTCCCCCTCTGGTTTTTTTGAAATATAACATTGATGGGGCCTCAAAAGGAAACCTGAGCATTGCTGGCTCTGGAGGGGTGTTAAGGAATGAAGACAGAAATATCCTTTCTATCTTCCATTGCCATTTAGGCAGAGCCACTAACAATATGGCAGAGTTAATGGCTATGGAGCAATTCTTAGAACTACTGGCGTAGGATAATCGTCAAAATGTGATTATCGAAGCTGACTCTGAGTTAATCATTAACTTCGTCAAAAGAATTAGTTGGGGCTTAGAGCCAGAGAAGGTCTCAAAACATTGGAGGTTGATCCAGGTCTTTCAATGGATCCAACTCCACCTCCTGAGCCTTCACACAGTAAGTTTTAACCATGTGCGAAGGAAAGCCAACAAACTAGAAGATTTTCTGGCTAATCAAGGAGTGAATTGTACCGTTAGTAGGGTTGCGATGGGTTGGCAAGGGTTGCCTCAGAACAGACTTAAGGCTCAATGCTACTACTAAGAGGAGGAAGATATGATGGTGTATCGAAATACAACCATGGAGGCTATGTCCAAATAATTTGGTATCTTTGTGAGTGGCTATTTTTTTCCTTAGTCTAGCCCTTCTTAGGTTGTTTGACCGATTCTACTTCTCGGGCAGTTGGTCAGAGGGATGGAGCTTTACTTTACTTAGGTTCATAAACTAGTGTAGAGGGGATGGAGCGAGAAGCCATAATTTGGGCTTTCTTGGGGGTCGGAATACCCTAGATTCTCTTCACAGGCACATAATTCCGCATGCAGAGTGGTTTTCAATTTATCATGAGCCTTTCAAGCTAGAAGTGGTTTTTATGAATTGGGAGTGATTCCACTCACCTGCTACACATGGCTAAGGGGCAGGAACGAATATCTCCTTCATTACACACTAACTATTGGTGCTTTAGACCTATGCAATATGATCCTCAGCCATTGGATCAAGCACAGAGGATCTACAATCAAGAATCAACGATCATGTTAGTGGGTCCATGCATTTAATTAGCAGGCTTGTAGGCATTGTGATATCTTCCTCAACCATCAGATCAAGCCTGGAGGATCTACAGTCAGGAATCATCGCACATGTCAGTGGGTCCATGCAGTTAATCAGTGGGCTTCTTGTCATTGCAATGTCTTCCTTCACCGTTGGCTCGGGCAAGGAGTTTTGATGGTGAAGACTAAAGGCTTCAAGTCCGATTTCAGTATTTTGGTGGGTTTCGAGCTATTTCATTTGTACGAATGTTATTCCCCCATTCAGTTTTTGGTGGGTCGAATGTTTGGCCTTGGTATTGTCTAGCATTTGAGGATTTTGATGTTTTGTTGGTAGGGATCATGGATTTTACCCTTAACCCAATGCCCTTGGTTTTTAGTTAGTTTCTACTTGGTCCACGTGGATGGCTATATTTTTATGTAAATTATTTTCCGAATTAATGATGACGAAGGTACGACTCTTGCTTTTGCAAAAAATATATTTACTTTTATCTATTATTTAAATAATGTGTGATATTTACATGTCATTTTTTAAATATTTTATTATAGATATAAAGACTATTTTCTTTTAATATAATTTTTTGTGGGATGTTGAAGATATTTTAGGTTTAGGTTGATCATAAAGTATGGCTGAATGATGTAGTGTGAGAGAGCAATGTTTTTTCTATTTTTTTTAGAATGATTAAAGATATTTTATCATTTTTATTGTTATTGTCAAATTAATTTTCTATTTGTTGGAAATATATAAAATCACTAAATATAATTTTAAATATTTTGCAAATAATATTTAAATTCTTAATTAGCTTGATCAAACCCATCAACTATAACAAGAATAATCTATCTAGAAACAATAACCCTATCACTCTAAACCCAAGGTATTTACATTAATGTATGAATAAATGAAACAAAAGCAAACATCTGAGATTCTATATCCTTCCCCATAACAGATTTTTTCATAATTATACTAATAAATAGATCCATTTTATAGAAACTTAGATCTATCATCAATGCAATAACACTAAACCAACCTAGATCCATCTCAATTATGGATGTGAGAGGGATCAAATTTATTTTCACTCTAAAAGAGCTTTGCACCTCAAAAGATTTGATCCCTCTAAGCTCTTCATAAATCGAGAATCAAGCTGGATCTAGGATAGTTTAATTATTAATAATTAATAATCATAATTATTTTATTTTGTTTTTTATGTAGTTTTAGGAAGTGAAAATATTCTAATTAATAATTATAATTATTAATTTGATTTTTATATCTTTATAATTGTATTTTACTTTTGTTTTTATCGTTATGTAATTTGACCAAGTCACATTGTTTACATAACATAATCTTATAACAACTCTTCTATACTAGGTCCAAGAGAGCCAAAGAAATAAAGTACATAAAATTGTCAAAATAAAATAGACTATCACTATTTCACACACATAATCAAGAAAAATCACGTCTATTATTTCTATTGTATAACTAGAAAGCCCTTGATTTGATTATTCTATCTTCATATGAACGATTTTAACTAAATTACTCTATCTTCATATAAAACATTCTAATTTGATTAATCTATCCTCATAGGTTAGTGTTTTCTATATCATACCAATAGCCCATGTGCGATTGTATGCCAAATAGGTCTTGAAATTATTCTAACAAATACAAAGACTCATTATGGTTGATTCTATGCTAATCTTAGAATCATAAAACTATAAAGCATAACCAACTAGAACAAGTCTAGCTCCTTTCAATTTTTAGTCATACCTAGAATTGTTTCGGCAGAGTGGGCTGGGGTTGGGTAAGTAAATTTTATGTCACCCATTACATTCACAGTTTTAGAAATAAAAAGAAGGTCATCAATAAATACAAACAATAACATTAATAATTTTAGAAAATGAAATAAATGTAGACAATAAAATACAAATTTTAAATTTGTTATACCTTAGAGTACTCTCAAGTCTACTGTGGCAGTGATGCCATAACCTCAAAATAAACATTTTGGTGGGGTCAAAAATAAAATAAAATAAAATAAATAGTGTAAATTATAATAAAAAATAAAAAAGGTAAAAATAATAACTGTAATTCTAAATATAAAATTATATTATATTATGTTGTATTTCATAACCCATTGTATTTGTCTATGTTATTTTTTATAGTAAATCCTACTTAAATTATAGTTACCAAATTCCTTTTACAACACACAAAGATTATATGGCCTAGCTTTCTCTTTCCCTAAATTGTAAAAAATCACATTTATTTTCAGATTAAGAATAGATTTAATAAATTTTGAACATATATGTGAATTTTTTTAATGTACATTTGCTAATTTTTTCCCCGTTAAATTTTTTTGATACGATTATTTCCGTACCTATCATATTCTAATCTTACTTCAAATTCAAACTTAGTAACTATAATTTAAGAGTCAAAGAAATTCACAATCAAATTATTTTAGTACACTATTATATTTGAATCCGAATTCAAATTCAAATTTCGTAACTAGGATTTAAAAAATGGAAGCAAATCATTATGAAAGGTTATAATAGATTCACGTTGAGTCCTAACTTAACCTTTTGATAAAACTAAATTTAAAATATATTTCAAATAATATTTAACAATTAAATAAAAGAATACAACTAAATTCTTATTAAAATTAATTTTCTCGATGAAAAAATCTCATTCAACGGAATATGTTCAACTCTCGTCTAAGAAAACATGTTCATATAAAATAAACCAAAATTAGAGAAAACTTTCCCCATGATCAGTAAAGAAAGAAAAAACCAGAGAATGAACCCAATTTAATGTTACCAAATTCCGCCGAATCGGCCTAAAGAATTCGGAAATTGGGCTGTTCGGTTCGATTCTGTCACAACTCGTATCAGAATGAAATATTGATAAACAAAAAATTTAATTAATTTTACATTAATCTGCACGGTATAATTACCGTGCCCACTTGATATGGTAAATGTTATGGTCATATCCACTTTACACTTAACCCTTGATTCGGTATGCAGATGTTAAGTACTAAAGGTTATCACTGTTGGTACGCTGGTGGTTTGATTTTTCCAAAACGAGTTAATGTCCACTTCCCGAGAGCGTGATAGATGGATCTCTCTCGAGGTTTGCTTACCCCATCTGCGCTGGCGCTCCCGGAGACTGTTGTTGACATTTAATACTTCCTGTAAGGAAGTCGATCCTTGGGATTCTGGAGAGAATCGATGGAGGGTATTCAATTTACTCCATCGAACGGTGGGTGATCACTGTCTTGTTATACAAGGCAGCGTCTAAAGGGTTTAGGCTTCATTTGTGTTGCGAGCCTGCCTCCAGAGGGTTCCTTCAGCTACGGCTCTAATGCATTCCATTCGAAGGTGAGCTGCTACAGAGGTCTGCTTTGCCCATTCCGCTCGAAGGTGAACCGATTCTGGAACTTGTTCTTTCCCATTCCGTTCGAAGGTGAGCTGATACAGAGGTTTCTTTTTTTGTTGTTTGCCCATTTTACTCAAAGGTGAGCTAATACAGAGGTTTATTTTGTTTGCCCATTTCACTCGAAGGTGAGCTGATACAGAGGTTTATTTTGTTTTCCCATTTCGCTCGAAGGTGAGCCGAGGGCTTCAACACTGCTCAGCAACGCAGGTAACATTTATGGTTTCTATTCCCTTATGTTAATCCTGAAATTGGTTACGGTAGTCGTGGAAGGTTTTAACTGGCTTCCTTGTGTGGTTGGCAGAGCTGGAATCGTTCGTCGCCGAGGGTGGAAGAGTAACCATCTTTGCTCAGATATAATGATAAACTTCTAGGTGAGTTCAACCGAACCCTTGCTACCCCGACTATTGTTTGGCAGGATGCCGGTTCCACGGCTTAACCTTATTCATTTCATTGACAGGATTCAGTGATAGTTTCGGAGGATGCCACGATTGTTTCTCGGCTGTGAGAGCCACCCATAGGCAATCTTAATGAGGCTTCTATCCTCGTAGAACTTAGATGATTGTATCACTGTGTATTTTTGTTTATTTGAGGACAAGAGTCCGCTAAATTATTTGGATGTAATATATACTCAATACTGGTTATTTAATGGTTTAACTGGCTGAGAGTTATATGGATATCGTTTTGTTTGTTCTGTTACAAGGGTTTTGTTGTACTCCTCCGACCAGGTCCTAACCCATCTTCATGCTCTTATATAAAATTTTATTGTTAATATAAATTACGGTTTATACTTTCCTTCTGTGTTTTTTTTTGGTTCCGCTGTAAGTGATGAAATTTCGAGCCTGGGGTCTCGAATCCTTAGGATAGTTCTGCGGATTCAACCTACAGGTCTCGGCATAGAGGAAATCTTCTATTTGAAAATATTTTCTTTCATTATTCGCACGGCTATTCCTTTGTTAAGAGATTTGCATATATTCGATTTGGTTGATGTATATATAACAACACGCAGTATTAAAAATGTCTGAGAAAGATTCTTATTTAAAGGTTTCCATTACTTGAAATTTCTTTCATTCGGTTGTCGTTATTCTGCCATGACTGTATCCATTAAGAATCGAGGTCATTTGGTTTGGACTGTTACAGTGTTTTGAATTAGTCCTTTGAGTTCCAAATGTTTCCGTTCATTACTTGTGTGAGAAGGTGTCTGTGTATGCATATGCCAAAGAATGATTATATTCAAGCTCTTGCAGTTGATTTAGATGTTTCCGCCAACCTTATTTGACTCAATGAGGTTCTATGACGTTGTATAGACATTGTTCTGGGCTTTAACTGTAACACTATACCCTGATATGTCTATTGAGTATTTATTTATTTGTAATGAAGTTTTACTATAGTTTTTGTTTTCCTGACATACTCAGACGCAGAAGATTTTACCCTGTTCTTTTCTATCATGGGTCTCTCGAACTGTATACCCTTATCTCTAAAATTTGTTTACAATTTTCTTTTGTGTTTTATTTACAGTTTACTACTACCCAATTCACTGTGGTCACCGACTTATAAACATTTTTCTCTTCTTCTAATGTAACCTACACCCTTCCAGGTTTCCTTTCCTGGACCTTAAGGGGTGACAGGAGTCTTACCGGACACCTGTAAACTTCTTAAACATAAGAACCCCTACTCTTGTCCTAATTGGGGTTTTACCAATATTGTTTCTGAACAAGGAACATAACTATTTCCCATACAGACTACTGCTAAGTCTTCTTTTAAGCAACAATTTATCTATACACCTAATACCACTACTGTGGTGCTCCTTAATGATATAATCTTTTATGAACAAGATGGAATCCACAGTCATACTTACCTGTACTTCCGCTCTCGCCGTTTCCACACCTCTCCCAGGTTTGGGAAACTGTTTTCTTGCTTGTCTTTCCTCTCGTCCATAAGACTCGTCAATACAATCGAGTCTCCCCCCAAGCATATTTTCCAGACCACTGCCTTCAGCAAATTTATTGCACCATCTGTGCCATGCTATCTGATCCTTACCAGACTTAACATGCTTTCTTTTCTTTCCTCCCGTCTGTTCCTTAACAGCCCGGTCTCCTCTTCTTCCCCATATTTACTAAGGAAAGAAGAAAAATAGTTAGGGTTTTCCCCTCTCTTGTTGGCAACTATTTTTTTTTAACATTATCAAGAAAAGAGAATAACTTCCTCATGCGAAGTTACTATATGTGATTTACTTAATCCATGCTCAAATTCTGAATTAATAATATTTCCAATCATTACAAAAAAACAATAATCCTTGTCCAATGTTTTTACCTATAAGGGTAATAATAGAAGAATTATTTTATAAATTTACCGGAGTCATTACATCTCCTCCCCCTCAGACTAGACATCGTCTCGATGTCTCTTAGCCATGAACAGTCCTGGATAGGTCCTTTTCATTAGTGCTTCATCTTCTCAAGTGGCCTCCTCAGGCCCAAAATGTCGCCATTGTACCTTAACTTGGGTAATAAGTCGTCTCCACAGCTGCACTTCTCTTTGGTCGAGGATGCTCAGAGGTTCGACCAGGACCTCTCCTTCCGGTTCGACCTGAATATCCTGCCATCTGATCACATGCCTAGGGTCATAGACATATTTTTTTAATACTGATACATGAAATACATTGTGAACTCGGATGTGGCTTGGCAGGGCGAGTTGGTATGCCATTGGTCCGACTCTTGCCAAAACTTGGAAAGGTCCACAATATCAGGGTCCCAATTTCGCACACCCACTCCACTGCAATGTACTCTTTTTGGCTTGAATTTTGATGTAAACATGGTCTCCAACTTGGTATTCCTTAAATCTTCTTTTCCGGTCAGCAAAATTTTTCTGTTTGTCTTGAGCAGCTTTCAAATTAGCACGTACCCTTTTCACCATGTCTTCCATGTCTTTAAGCATATAAGGCCCTAAACTCAACCTATCTTTTGGTCCACTCCAGCTTGAAGGTGTACGGCATTTCCGGCCATACAGAACTTCGAAATGACTCATTTGTGTCGAGGTATGATACCCATTGTTATACGTGAATTCTACCAAGTGTAGATATTCTTCCCACAG
This sequence comes from Pinus taeda, assembly GCA_000404065.3. NCBI lineage: Eukaryota > Viridiplantae > Streptophyta > Pinopsida > Pinales > Pinaceae > Pinus > Pinus taeda. The sequence continues at coordinate 26,739 of APFE030997577.1, forward strand.
CATAGGTTGTTGCATTACGTAAGCCCTTAACATATCCTCAACTAATTGGTTTACCTGTTCAGTTTGTCCATCAGTTTGGGGATGATATGCTGTATTGAAGTTCAGCTGAGTTCCTAATTCAGCAAATAACGTTCTCCAAAAGGCTGATGTGAATTTCACATCACGATCTAAAATTATTATTTTTGGAAGCCCATGTAACTTGAACACATTCTGCATAAAAATATGAGCAATCTGTGCAGCCTTGTACGTAGATTGCATAGGTATAAAATGGCAGATTTACTCAACTTGTCTACTACCACCATAATGGAATCGTTGTTCCTCTTTGTCTTAGGTAATCTAGTGATAAAGTCCATGGAAATGGTTTCCCATTTCCATTCACGAATAGGTAATGGTTGCAATAATCCTGCTGGATGCTGATGTTCTGCTTTAATTTGCTGACATTCTAAGCACTGCGCCAAATACTCAGCCACGTTCTTTTTCATTCCTGGCCAAAAATAATTTTTCCGAATTGCAGTGATCATTTTCTGGTAGCCCGGATGACCCGCATAGTGGCTGGTGTGGAATTCATCCAGTATCAGATTTTTAATACTGCTCTAGTTTGGTACATATATCCTTTTCTTGTAGTACAACATCCCTGCATCATCCAACTCATATTCTTGCTGGCCTTTCTCACTGTCGGACTGCTGTAATTGTTGTTTTATTAGCTGGTATTTAGCATCCTGCTCTGCTATTTTCTTTATTATTTCCCAAAGAGAACTTTTCCAACCACTAAGGGAGATTTCGTACAAGTTTTTCACCTTTCGACTTAAGGCATTTGCCACTCGGTTTTCCTTTCCTTGCAAATGTTTAATATCGAAATCAAAGTCGCTTAAAAAGTCCACCCACCGAGCTTGCCTAGCATTTAAAGTGAGCTGGCTAAAATAATTGATTAAACTATGATGGTCAGTCAGCAATAAAAACTTCCTTCCCATAAGGTAATGCCGACACATTTTTAAGGCATGTATAACAGCAGCCAACTCCAAATCATAAGCAGAATATTTCTGTTCATGCTCTTTTAATTTTCTTGACTCATACGCAATCACTTTACCTTCTTGCATTATTACGCCCCCCAATCCTTCTTTGCTTGCATCAGTGCATACCACATAGTCTTTGTCAGGATCAACTATACTCAAAATAGGTGCTGAGGTAAGCAGATGCTTCAATTCCTCAAAGCTTCTCTGACAGTTTGGGGTCCATTGGAATGCTTTCCCCTTTTTCTGCAAGGAAGTGATAGGGAAAGCCACTTTGGAGAAACCCTCCACAAACCGTCTATAATACCCGGCTAATCCCATAAAGGACCGGATATCCGCTACATCCGTTGGTACAGGCCACTCCATTATGGCTTTTATCTTTTCTGGATCCACTGCAATCCCATCTTTAGTGATTACGTGACCCAAGTACTAGATTTCTTCCTTAAAGAAATCACATTTACTAAACTTAGGTTATAACTGGTGCTCTCGAATGGTCTGTAGCACAATTCTAAGGTGTTCCTGGTGCTCTTCGATGGTGCGGGAGTATATTAATATATCATCGATAAATATAAGCACAAATCAATCCAGATATTGATGAAAAATGTTGTTCATTAAACACATGAAAGTCGCAGGGGTGTTGGTTAACCCGAAAGGAAGTACCACGAATTCATAATGATCGTACCTTGTTCTAAAAGCTGTTTTGGAAATATTCTCCTCTTTAATTCGGATCTGGTGGTAACCTGATCGCAAATCAATCTTAGAGAACACAATTGCACCTCTCACTTGGTCAAACAGTTCGTCAATCTACAATAAAGGATATTTATTTTTGAAGGTCAGTTTATTCAACTGACAGTAATCAATGCACATCCGAAGGGTTTCGTCTTTTTTCTTGACGAATAATACTGGGGCTCCCCAAGGAGATACGCTGGGTTGAATATAGTTTTTATCTAGTAATTCTTGCAGCTGCATTTTCAATTCTGTTAATTCGGGTACACTCATTCTGTAGGGTGCTCGTGACACTGGGGCTGTGCCCAATACCAACTCAATGGTAAAGTTTATATTCCCTTTTGGCGGTAGTCCGGGAATCTCTTCCAGAAATACATCTGCAAACTCTTGTATTATAGGAATATTATCTAAGGTAGCTATTTTGTCCTTGGAATCTGCATAACCTACTTGAATAGCATAAATCTGGCACCCCTTTCGAATACATTGTGCTAGTTGGGTTGCGGTTATTGGTCGAACCTGCACTGGTCGCTTAATTCCTTGCATTTATTTTCTAGCTCCATGCTGATCTTTATAATAAATAATATTAGTTTTACAATCAACTAATGACCAGTGTCTTTCCAACCAATCCATACCAATTAAAATATCATATGAACCGAGGGGGAGTACGTTCAGATCGGCCATTACTGGTTGTCCAGCTATGGTGAAAGAACAGTCATTAATTTTTGTTGTTACTCGCCTCTTGGCTTCTGTAGCTAGTTGTACTAGCCATGGGTTTTTGAATTTAACAGGCTGCAATTTACAGCGTTCCACTACCTTTGGACTCATATAACTTAGTGTAGCCCCTGGGTCGATTAAAACAGCTATGGTAAGGTCTGAGATTTTACTTCAAATTCGACCATGGTTGGTTGATATTCTACCTGTCGATCATCCCGAGCTGCATTAATTCTTGGTATGCTACGTCCAACTTTGGTGACTATTGAGGCTTCATGGATTTGGGATAGTTGTTCCGTTCCCTTCCGTTGTGGACAATTTTTAACGTAGTGTCGTCCCCCATAACCCCAGCACTGTACCGGGGGCCTTGCTGCTCCTTTGTTGTCCAATCTTGCATGTTGTTCGCTGACCCTGGATTCATTCATTGTCCTAAATTTGGATGCAGTTCTTGGTGTACTTCTGCTATTTGGTCCCTTACCATTTCCCTTGCCACTGCAATTTCCTTTATTATGGCCGATTGACTTGAAGCCCTTTTTCTCATTCCATTTTCTGCCAGAAGTCTCCCCTTTTTGTTTACTTTGTTGATAACAGATCCTGGCTTTACGGATGGCTTCGTCCATTGACTTTGGATTGTCAAACTCAATCCTCTCCCGCATATATGGTGGAAGACTGCTAACAAATCGTTCCACTTTTGCTTTTTCCTCTCTTATATATGGCACATAGCAGAGCAAGGAGGTAAAACGGATGATAAATTCATCCATAGTCTTCTGTCCTAACCGCAGATCATGGAATTCTCTTGCCTTTTCATCGTAGAAGCGTTCGGTCAAATATCTCTCCTTAAAGTACCTTTGGAAATTTTCCCAAGTAATTGTTGCTCAGTCACTCCCTTTATTATCTTGACTTCTTCCCACCATAAGGTGGCCTTTCCCTACAATTGAAAAATAGCCAACCATGCTTTAAGGTTATGGTCATACTCGTACAGCTGAAAATACTTATTCATGTTAATTAACCATGCTTCAACTGCTTCTTCCTGTTCCCCGTCAAAGTGTGGTGGCTTAATCTTGCGGAACTCTGCTTGCAACTCCATCTTTTGTCTTTTTGAAGTTTGTTGTTCAAATGCATTGTCAGAACGTTGCTCTTGTTCTTTTGATCTCTCAGGGGGTATGTGATGGTTCTATTCTTTTGATATTCTTTGCTGCTCTGTGCTAGGATTAACTGGTGGCTGGTTCTGCCTGTCGGACAAACTTTTTAAAATTCTTTCCTGTTCCATTGTTAATCGTGCATTGTCTTCTCGTAAACGAGTCATCTCATTCTTAAGCTCTTGCACTATTTCCAAAATTCCCTGGTTTGTAACTCTAGCTTCTTCCCCGAGCTGTACCCATAGCTCAAGGTTGTTTTCGGGACCATGTGCCCCCTGTCCCACCGCATATCTGTGTGATGTACTATCTGTCCTCCTCATACTGCAGTTCCTTGGACTTCTGGTCCTGTACTTGATCATGAAGTTAAATGACAACAATGAGAGAAACATTAGCATGCTATTAGCAACTAAATGGTTAGATGTATTTTTATCATTGATAACATTTCTGTATTCCACTGTTATTCATATTTCTCTTTTTTTATTTTATTTTCCCAAAGGCCTCAGTGTTGTACCTAGGTTCTGATACCACATGCCACAACTCCTATCAGAATGAAATATTGATAAACAAAAAATTTAATTAATTTTACATTAATCTGCACGGTATAATTACCGTGCTCACCTGATATGGTAAATGTTATGGTCATATCTACTTTACACTTAATCCTTGATTCAGTATGCGGATGTTAAGTACTAAAGGTTATCACCGTTGGTACGCTGGCGGTTTGATTTCTCCAAAACGAGTTAATGTCAACTTCCCAAGAGTGTGACAGGTGGATCTCTCTCGAGGTTTGCTTACCCCATCTGCGATGGCACTCCCGGAGACTGTTGTTGACATTTAATACTTCCTGTAAGGAAGTCGATCCTTGGGATTCTGGAGAGAATTGACGGAGGGTATTCAATTTACTCCATCGAATGGTGGGTGAGCACTGTCCTGTTATACAAGGCAGCATCTAAAGGGTTTAGGCTTCATTTGTGTTGCGAGCCCGCCTCCAGAAGGTTCCTCCGGCTACAGCTCTAATGCATTCCATTCGAAGGTGAGCTGCTACAGAGGTCTGCTTTTCCCATTCCACTCGAAGGTGAACCGATACCGGAACTTGTTCTTGCCCATTCCGTTCGAAGGTGAGCTGATATAGAGGTTTCTTTTTTTGTTGTTTGCCCATTTTACTCGAAGGTGAGCTGATACAGAGGTTTATTTTGTTTGCCCATTTTGCTCGAAGGTGAGCTGATACAGAGGTTTATTTTGTTTTCCCATTTCGATCGAAGGTGAGCCAAGGGCTTCGACACTGCTCAGCAACGCAGGTAACATTTATGCTTTCTATTCCCTTATGTTAATCCTGAAATTGGTTATGGTAGTCGTGGAAGGTTTCAATTGGCTTCCTTCTGTGGTTGGTAGAGTTGGAATCGTTCGTCGCCGAGGGTGGAAGAGTAACCGTCTTTGCTCAGATATAATGATAAACTTCCAGGTGAGTTCAACCGAACCCTTGCTACCCCGGCTATTGTTTGGCAGGATGCCGGTTCCACGGCTTAACCTTATTCATTTCATTGACAGGATTCAATGATAGTTTCAGAGGATGCCACGATTGTTTCTCAGCTGTGAGAGCCACCCATAGGCAATCTTAATGAGGCTTCTATCCTCGTAGAACTTAGATGATTGTATCACTGTGTATTTTTGTTTATTTGAGGACAAGAGTCCAGTAAATTATTTGGATATAATATATACTCAGTACTAGTTATTTAATGGTTTAACTGGCCGAGAGTTATATGGATATCGTTTTGTTTGTTCTGTTACAAGGGTTTTGTTGTACTCCTCCGATCGGGTCCTAACCTGTCTTCATGCTCTTCTATTAAATTTTACTGTTAATATAAATTACGGTTTATACTTTCCTTCTGTGTTTTTTTTTGGTTCCACTATAAGTGACGAAATTCCAAGCTTGGGGTCTCGAATCCTTAGGATAGTTCTACGGATTCAACCTACAGGTCTCGACATAGAGGAAATCTTCTATTTGAAAATATTTTCTTTCATTATTCGCATGGCTATTCCTCTGTTAAGAGATTTGCATATATTCGATTTGGTTGATGTATATATAATAGCGTGCAGTATTAAGAATGTTTGAGAAAGATTCTTATTTAAAGGTTTCCATTACTTGAAATTTCTTTCATTCAACTCTCGTTATTCTGCCATGACTGTATTCTTTAAGAATCGAGGTCATTTGGTTTGGACTGTTACAGTGTTTTGAATTAGTCCTTCGGGTTCCAAATGTTTCCGTTCATTACTTGCGTGAGAAGGTGTCTGTGTATGCATATGCCGAAGAATGATTATATTCAAGCTCTTGCAGTTGATTTAGATGTTTTCGCCAACCTCATTTGACTCAATGAGGTTCTACGGCATTGTATAGACATTGTTCTGGGCTTTAACTGTAACACTATACCCTGATATGTCTATTGAGTATTTATTTATTTGTAATGAAGTTTTACCACAGTTTTTCTTTTCCTGACATACTCAGACGCAAAAGATTTTACCCTGTTCTTTTCTATCATGGGTCTCTTAAACTGTATACCCTTATCTCTAAAATTTGTTTACAATTTTTTTTTTTTGTTTTATTTATAGTTTACTACTACCTAATTCACTGTGGTCACCGACTTATAAACATTTTTCTCTTCTTCTAATGTAACCTACAGCCTTCCAGGTTTCCTTTCCTGGACCTTAAGGGGTGACAAGAGTCTTACCGGACACCTGTAAACTTCTTAAACATAAGAACCCCTACTCTTGGCCTAATTGGGGTTTTACCAATATTGTTTCTGAATAGGGCCCATAACTATTTCCCATACAGACTACTGCTAAGTCTTCTTTTAAGCAACAATTTATCTATATACCTAATACCACTACTGTGGTGCTCCTTAATGATATAATCTTTTATGAACAAGATGGAATCCACAGTCATACTTACCTGTACTTCCACTCTCACCATTTCCACACCTCTCCCAGGTTTGGGAAACTGTTTTCTTGCTTGTCTTTCCTCCTGTCCACGAGACTCGTCAATAAAATCGAGTCTCCCCCCAAGCGTATTTGCCAGATCACTGCCTTCAGCAAATTTAGTGCACCATATGTGCCATGCTATCTGATCCTTACTAGACTTAACATTCTTTCTTTTCTTTTCTCCCGTCTATTCCTTAAGAGCATGGTCTCCTCTTCTTCCCCATATTTACTAAGGAAAGAAGAAAAACAGTTAGGGTTTTCCCCTCTCTTGTTGGCAACTGTTTTTTTTTAACATTATCAATAAAACAGAATAACTTCCTCATGCGAAGTTACTATATGTGATTTACTTAATCCATGCTCAAATTATGAATTAATAATATTTCCAATCATTACAAAAAAACAATAATCATTGTCCAATGTTTTTACCTATAAGGGTAATAACAGAAGAATTATTTTATAAATTTACCGGAGTCATTACAGATTCAATCAGTAATTCGCTAAAATTCAATTCGGTAGGAATGGTTGCCAAATAAATTTGTTAAATATTTGTGATGCTTCAAGAAAATGTAAATATTTAATTTTACTGTAATAAAAAACAAACTGAATATGACAATATCAGTCGTTTGAAATTTAATAATCTTTTTATTATTTTAAAATGTAAGAAATGTTTTCTTAATGTGCTAGCAACTTCTTGAGGAGGAAGTTGGGAAAATACAATTGTTGTGGTTGCAACCCTAACTACCTCCCCTTACTGGAAGGGTTTCCAGAGAAAAGGAGGAAGGTAGAGGAAAAATCTACACTGTAGGGACAGACAGAGGAACAAAAAAAAATAAAAAAACAAATGGCTGAGTCTGGTGATGACCAGATAGACAAGCATGAGGTGCATGCGTCTTGCTGAGGACTGTAGTCCTATAAGAGAGATAGGGTGGATATTCCAGTCCCGAAAGACGAATCTCATGGTTGGGTGGTCAAGGAAAAGAAAAGAACCCAAGTGAATTTTTAGAGGAGATCTTAAAACCCAGAAAGACCAGGTAAGTAGAGAGAACCTCTAAGGGAATCTGCTGCATGAATTCTTATGTGTTTCATATTATTTACGAAAGAGAGATGGAGGGATTACTGTTATGATTAGTATGTGATTGTTAAAGAAAATGTAGTTCTCTCTCTTTCCTCTGTATTCTGAGGTATACAAATACTACTGAGCAATTTATTCTTTTCTTTTAAAAACCCAAAACAAAACACATTCCTAAAATTGTGAATAGAAGTAATAGTAGAGGGATCTATTAGAACAAACATTAATTATACCCAAGGGTTTTCCGTGAAGGGCACGGTAGGCATGAAAATGGTATGCTAGCGATGCATATAATATAAAAGAAACAGAGACAACAAAACTAGTTGAACAAGGAAACTCTATTGTGAGCATCCCAGGAAATGTATAACGACGTAACAGATAGCTCCCATAGAGCCTAATAGGCACAGGTGGCCTTAGAAATTCATAGGATTTCATTTAGTAGTAAACAGAAGAAACTATAGAGGTTAAAAAGCAGGACTCATAAGAAATATGTGATTGGAGCCAGTGCGAGAAATGATTAAATAGTTAGAAACCCTTATAATGAAAGAGGGAAAACTATAACAAACCACGAGAGCATTCAAGAAGATATGTCGTTATGATCCAGTGCTCATCCTCAACACCAGGACGAATTTCACATATAAGAAAAGAATTGTGATCAACTCTAAACGTAGATGCACCAGGTGAAACGTATAAACACCATAACCAGAGATGGACGAAATCATTTATATTCATAAATGGACAGAAGGGTAAACACATTACTCCAATTGTGAATAGATGCATGCGCAAACTAGTAAGGTACCAACTAGAGAAACTTACAAATTATTGGCCTCATAATATCGAGATAAGACCAACATAAATTCTAAACTCTGCATAAATAAAGCTAAGGATCGCAACAACTATATATATGCATAGAACTATATGGCAAGCAGAACAATATGACCAAAGTAGTAAATAAATTCAACTATGAAACCAGAAGATTATATTTCCATTACCAAGTGTAGTCTTACATCAAGAATACGTGACCAGAAGCCGTAAAGAGCTCGATTCTAATTCAATAAGTATAACAGAACTAAATATTTACAATGGACTGAAGGTCCTTTTTCCTAGGTACTGAAAATAACACCATGACTATAACGAATGCAACGAAGAAACCTGTAGAGGACCCACATATTCCCTAAGCATACTTTACAAATGAAACCAAATAGTTTGCAGTTATAAGACAAGGACAGAGCTAGCCTGAAGGCGTTATAAGCCTGAAGGTGTGCCAAACCCCTAGTCAGGATAGTTCTGGGCTGACAACCCAATTAACCTCAGAGAAGGCTACAGAGAAACCCTGTTCAGGGTTCTCTAACAACTACCATCGAATCTGAAACACAAACAAGAATAGGGAAAACTATAAACCCCGAAGTGGGAAACAAGCATACGTAAATACTTCTTGACGACCACTCTAACAATAAAACCCTACATCGAGAGTATGGTGCTTACTTGGTAGCTAGTGCGAGAGGATGAAATCCTGAGAGCCTCACCATCCATCATGTCAGCAGGCACTTCTTAGCTGCTCTCGTTCCTCCTTCAACCAACAGACAAAACATAAGGACTGTTATAGTCACGAACTCAACAATGCAAACATTCAAGGAGGAAGGGAGTCGAATAAAATTAAAACAGAACAAAATAAAACCTTACATGTATGCTTGAATCACGAAAACATTGAATAGGTAAACTCCTGACATTGAACCAGGGTAGCAAGCAGGAAGCTTGCAGGTGAACCCCACACAAAGAATGGCAGAACAAAGCTGGAGCTAGTGCCGAGGCAAATGAGCGGTTTGAGACTCAAAGCTAGAGTAAATGAGCACCCAAAACCCAAGGGCTAATCTCAACCCTTATATCAGTGACTTGCGATCCTCACTGTAGAGGATGGGTGAAGCCCAAGGAGCTCGGCAACTGATGGTATGTTGCCCATGCCATGTCACATGATGGAGCAGAAAAAAATAAAAATAAAAAATAAAAAACCAAGCCAGGTGTGATGCGAAGGAGGAACTGGCAACTGGTGAGACATGAAAGTGACCAGGACAAATAGTACTATAAATTAATGCATGCAACAATCATTCCATCAGAAAGCCTTTTTCGATCACCCGAGTTACTTATTCATAAGTCATTCAATCGGAAACGGTTAACCAAGTAAGTAATGTTACCTTGCAATGTAATGCCTGGAGAAAGAAAAGTTATTTTTTTTTTGTGTGTGTAGGTAGAGACATGACAATTGGTATCAGAGCCCGGTTTCAAAAACTATTGCCTTTGGGACAAACACCAGAACAAAAACAAATTTAAAAAAGAACTGACTGAAAACAAACGAAGTAAAACCATTACAATTTTGCAGTCGCAATTTTACTTATATTTACAAGAAAACAATTAATATGTTAACTTCTCTTTGCTTCCATTTTTAGGCTAAGACAAAGGAAACAACAAGGAGACATAAGACAGTAAACATGCGAAGGGCAGGTAGTGCTCTAGATAGGTTTGTAGCAGGCCAGGGACTTGCAACAAGCCCTGGGAATAACCCAAAATTATGGGTACAACTTGGAGAGGAGACTCGCAATACAAACCTTGCAATATTAGAGACGATACATGAACTAAAAAATGAAATGGCTTGATTACGAGAGGATAACGCCAGGTTGACCATGGACCAAGAAAGAATTCTAAAGAGCTTATCAGACAAAAAGAATCAGCAACTGTTGAATCCCATTGCTGAGCAGCAGAGAGTGTTGGAGGAATAGAATCACCACATAAAACTAGAAGGGTCAGAAGGAATGGATGAAGAACGGGAGGAACGATATGATAATGCTTCCGAGCAGCAGACATCAAAAAGGAAATGGACAGAGTTGCAAGGGGATTTCGCAAGATCAAACTACCACACTTTGACAGAGAACAAGAGGAAGCAGCTGAGGCATGGTTAATTAATATGAACAAATACTTCCAACTGTACGAATACGATCACAACCTGAAAGCATGATTAGTCAATTTCCAATTACAAGGGAAAGCCACTCTGTGGTGGGAGGAAGTCAAGATCGTGAGAGAAGTAAGTGAACAGAATATTACCTAGGATAAATTTCAAAGATATTTCAAGGAAAGGTACCTGAAAGAATGTTTCTATGACGAGAAGGCAAGGGAATTCCATGACTTGTGTTTGGGACATCAGACCATGGATGAATTTATTACTAGGTTTACATCATTACTTCGTTACGTACCTTATATTAGGGAGGAAAAGGCTAAAGTACAGAGGTTTGTCAGCAGCCTGCCCTCGAATATGAGGGAAAGGATTGAGTTTGACAATCCAAAAACAATGGACGAAGCAATACGCAAAGCCAGAATTTGTTACCAACAAAGTAAACAGAAGGGAGAAGTTCCAGGTAAAAGATGGATTGATAAGAGGAACAAAAAATTGGCTGGAAATAATAAATGGAATTGAGGTGCAGGTAGTAAGGGCTTTGCAAAAGGTCAAAACAGTAAAAATCTATAGAAAGGCCCCCTCAGGTCAATGCCAACTGGTGACTCAAGGATCAGCGAACCACCTGGAAAATTTGACAATGAATGGATAGCAAGGACCCCCATGCAGTGTTGGGGGTGTGGTGGACCTCATTATGTCAAAAACTTCCCACAACGGAAGGGAACCGAACAACTTTCCCAGATCCATTAAGCATCGATGGTTCGTGACGTAGGAGGAAGTCTGCCAAGGATTAATGTTGCCCTGGAAGCTCATCAGGTGGAGTACTAGCCGACTATGGTGGAATTCGAAGGTAAAATTTCAGACCTTACTGTAACTGTTTTAATTGACCCTAAAGGTACATTAAGTTATATTAGTCCTAAGGTTGTAGAGCACTGTAAACTGTAACCTGTTAAATTCAAGAATCCTTGGCTAGTACAACTGGCTACAGGGGCCAAGAGATGAGTGCTTGCAAAAGTCAATGATTTCCCTTTAAAGATAGCAGGACAGCCAGTGTTAGAAGATTTAAATGTGCTTCCCCTTGGTTCATATGACGTTCTAATCAATATGGATTGGCTAGAAAAACATTGGTCCCTCGTCAGCTGTAAAACAAAGACTATCTATTATAGAGATGAACTGGGAATACAGCAGGAGATGCAGGGAATTAAGCGACCTATGTAGATTCGGCTGATAACTGCCTCTCAGTTGGCAAGATGTATTAGGAAAGGGTGTCAGATGTATGCCATCCAAGTAGGGTATGCTAACTTGAAAGATAAAACAACCGCATTAAACAACATCCTTGTGATACAATAATTTGCGGATGTGTTTCCGGAGGAGATTCCCAGATTGGCCCCTAAAAGAGATATAGATTTTACTATTGAATTGGTACTAGGGGCAGCCCCCAGTATCCAAAGCACCTTACAAAATGAGTACACTTGAGTTGACAGAGTTAAAGATGTAGTTGCAGGAACTGCTGGACAAAAATTACATTCGCCCTAGCGTGTCTCCCTGGGGAGCTCCAGTATTGTTTGTGAGGAAAAAGGATGGGACTCTTCGTATGTGTATAGATTACTGTTAGTTGAATAAATTGACCATAAAAAACAAGTACCCTTTACCCCAGATCGATGAACTTTTTGATCAAGTAAAGGGAGAAACAATATTTTCTAAGATCGATTTGCGATCGGGTTATCAGCAAATCAGGATTAAGGATGAGGACATAGCTAAGACTGCTTTTAGAACAAGGTATGGACATTACGAGTTTGTGGTGCTACCTTTTGGGTTAACTAATGCCCCTACAACCTTTATGTGTTTAATGAACAACATATTCTATCAATATTTGGATCGATTTGTGCTAATCTTTATTGACGATATCTCGCACCATGGAGGAACATAAGGAGCACTTTAGGTTGGTGCTACAAACCATCTAAGAACACCAGTTGTATGCCAAGTTCGGCAAATGCGACTTCTTTAAGGAGGAAATATAGTATTTGGGGCATATAATCACGAAAGAAGGGATCGCAGTGGACCCTGAAAAGTTAAAGACCATAATGGAGTGTCCTATACCAAGGGATGTGGTAGACATCCGATCCTTCATGGGACTAGCCAGTTATTACAAGCGATCTGTAGAAGGATTCTCAACAGTAGCGCACTCTATTACTTCCTTACAGAAAAAGGGAAGCGCTTTTAGATGGACCCTAGAATGCCAAGCAAGTTTTGATCAGCTTAAGCATCTGCTCACCACCGCACCCATTCTGAGCATAGCTGATCCTAACAAGGATTATGTGGTGTGCACTGACGCAAGCAAAGAGGGTCTCGAAGGTGTGTTGATGCAAGAAGGTAAGGTAATCGCTTACGAGTCAAGGAAACTAAAAGAACATGAGCAGAAATATTCCGCTTATGACCAAGAATTGGCAGCTGTCATACACGCTTTGAAGATGTGGCAACATTACCTCATGGGAAGAAAAATTTTACTGCTGACAGACCACCACAGTCTGACCAATTATTTTAGTCAACCCACTTTAAATGCTAGGCAAGCACAGTAGGCAGATTTCCTAAGTGGTTTTGACTTTGAAATCGAACATTTGAAATGGGTGGCAGACGCGTTAAGTCGAAAATTACAGTGCTTATATGAAATTACCTATAGTAAATGGAAAAGCCCCTTCGGAGAGATGATTAAAAAAGCAACAGAGCAAGATGTGGTATACCAGTAGATAAAACAACAAGTACAGCAGCCTACCACCAAGGAAAATCAGCAAGATTATGGGGTAGATGATGCTGGAATGTTGTATTATAGGAAGAGACTATATGTGCCCAATCAGAACAGCATCAAGAATATGATTTTAGATGAATTTCATATCCACCACTATGTTGGACACCCAGGATATTATAAAATGATCACTTCCCTCCGAAAATAATATGATTTTAGATGAATTTCATATCAACCACTATGTTGGACACCCAGGATATTAGAAAATGATCACTTCCCTCCGAAAATAATATTACTGGCCGGGTATGAAAAGAGATGTGGCAAAATACTTAGCACATTTTTTAGAATGTCAACAAATCAAGGCAGAACACCAACACCCTACGGGACTATTGCAACCGTTACCCATTCCGGAATGGAAGTGGGAAACCATTTCTATGGAATTCATAACGGGTTTGCCCAAGACAAGGAAAAATAACAACTCCATCATGGTGGTGGTGGAAAAATTAAGTAAATCATCACATTTTATACCTGTGCAATCTACTTATAGAGTTGTGCAGATTGCTCATATTTTTATGAAAAACATATTTGGGTTGCATGGGTTACCAAAACCAATAATCTTTGACCGTGATGTAAAATTCACATCGGTCTTTTGGAAAACATTGTTTGTAGAACTGGGAACTCAACTGAATTTTAGTACAGCATATCACCCTCAGACGGATGGGCAAACAGAACAGATGAACCAGGTGGTGGAAGATATGTTGAGGGCATATGTTATGCAACAACCGACTAGGTGGGAAGATTACCTGCACTCATTCGAATTCGCATACAGTAATGGCTATCATACGTCACTGCAAATGAACCCATTTGAATTACTGTATGGGTGGAAGTATCGCACACCCTCAAGCTGGGGTGGACCAGAAGACAAATTAATGTTGGGGCTATAAATGCTTAGGGAAATGGAAGAAATGGTCAAGAAGGTACGGTATAATTTAAAAGTTGCCCAAGATAGGCTAAAGAGTTTTGCTGACTGGAAAAGGAGGTTTAAAGAATACCAAGTTGGTGATCATGTGTATGTGGGAATTCAAGCAAAAAGGAGCACATTGCAATGGAGCGGGTGTACCAAGTTGGCACCCTGATATTGTGGACCATTCCAGGTTTTGGCAAGGATTGGGTTGCTGGCTTACCAACTCGCCCTGCCAAGTCACATTCAAGTCCACAATGTCTTCCATGTCTCCGTATTAAAAAAAATATGTCTATGATCCTAAACATGTAATCAGATGGCAGGATGTACAAGTAAGAATCATTCTAGTAGACCAACCTAAAAGTTTTCTTTAAAAGAAATTGACTTAGAATGTTGCATGTTGCAGGTCGAACCGGAAGGAGAAATCTTGGTTGAGCCACTGAATATTCCCGACCCGAGAGAAGTACAGCTGCAGAAGCGAGCTATTACCCAAGCTAAAGTGCAGTGGCAGCACTTTGGGCCTGATGAGGCCACCTGGGAGGATGAAGAGCTTATGAAACAACCTTAACCAGGGCTGTTTATGGTCAAAAGACATCAGGACAATGTCCAATCTCAGGAGGGAGAGATGTGATGCCCCAAGAAAATGTAAATATTTAATTTTACTGCGATAAAAGGCAAATTGAATATGACAATATTAATTGTTTGAAATATGATAATCTTTTTATTATTTTAAAAAGTAAGAAATGTTTTCTTGATGTGCTGGCAACTTATTGAGGAGGAAGTTGGGAAAAGACAGTTGTTGTGGTTGCAACCCTAACCACCTCCCCTAACTGGAAGGGCTTCCAGAGAAAGGAAGGAAGGTAGAAGAAAAATTTGCGCTGTAGGGACAGGCAGAGGAACAAAAAAAATAAAAAAAAAAATGGCTAAGTCTGGTGATGACCAGATAGCCAAGCACGAGGTGCCTATGTCGTGCTGAGGACTGTAGTCCTGCAAGAGAGCTAGGGGGAGATTTTGGTCCGAAAAGACAAATCTCATGGTCGGGTGGTCTAGGAAAAGCAGAGAACCCAGGTGAATTTTTCGAGGAGCTCTTACAACCTGGAAAGACCAGGTAAGTAGAGAGAACCTCTAAGGGAATCTGTTGCATGAATTCTTATGTGTTTCATATTATTTATGAAAGAGAGATGGAGGGATTACTGTTATGATTAGTATGTGACTATTAAAGAAAATGTAGTTCTCTCTCTTTCCTCTGTATTATGAGGTATACAAATACTGTTGAGCAGTTTATTCTTTTCTTTTAAAAACCCAAAACAAAACACATTCCTAAAATTGTGAACAGAAGTAATAGTAGAGGGATCTGTTAGAACAGACATTAATTATACCCGGGGGTTTTTCATGAAGGGCACGGTAGCAATGAAAATGGTATGCTAGCGGTGCATATAATATAAAAGAAACAGAGACAACAAAACTAGTTGAACAAGGGAACTCCATTGTCAGCATCCCAGGAAATGTATAACAACATAACAGACAGTTCTCATAGAGCCTGATAGGCATGGGTGGCCTTAGAAATTCACAAGATTTCATTTAGTAGTAAACAAAAGAAACTGTAGAGGTTAAAAAGTAGGACTCACAAGAAATATGCGATTGGAGCCAGTGCGAGAAACGATTAAATAGTTAGAAACCCTTATAATGAAAGAGGGAAAACTGTAACAAACCACAAGAGCATTCAAGAAGATATGTCGTTATGAACTAGTGCTCATCCCCAACACCGGGATGGAGTTCACATATAACAAAAGAACTGTGATAAGCTGTAATAGTAGATGCACCAGGTGAAATGTATAAACTCCATAACCAGAGATGGAGGAAATCATTCATATATTCAGAAATGGACAAAAGGGTAATCACATTACCCAATTGTGAACAGATGCATGTGCAAACCCATAAGGTACCAACCAAAGAAACTTACAAATTATTGGCCTCATAATATCGAGATAAGACCGACATAAATTCTAAACTCTACATAAATAAAGCTAAGGCTCGCAGCAAGTATATATATGCATAGAACTATATTGAAAGCAAAACAATATGACCAAAGCAGTAAATAAATTCAACTATGAAACCAAAAGATAATATTTCCATTACCAAGTGTAGTCTTACATCAAGAATACATCACCAGAAGTCGTAAAGAGCTTGGCTCTAATTCAATAAGTATAATAGAACCGAATATTTACAATGGACTCGAGGTCCTTTTTCCTAGGTACTGAAAATAACACCATGACTATAACGAATGCAATGGAGAAACCTACAGAGGACGCACATATTCCCTCAGCAGACTTTACAAATGAAACCAAATAGTTTGCAATTATAAGACAAGGACAGAGCTAGCCCGAAGGCGTTAAAAGCCTGAATGTGTGCCAAACCTGTGGTCAGGATAGTTTGGGGCTGAGAACCCAATTAACCTCGAAGAAGGCTACAAATAAACCCACCCTGTTCAGGGTACTTTGGCAGCTACGATCGAATCTGAAACACAAACAAGAATAGGGAAAACTATAAACCACAAAGTTGGCAGCAAGCATATGATAATACTTCTTGATGAAAGCACTCTAACAAGAAAACCGAGTATGGTGCTTACCTTGTGGCCAGTGCGAGAGGATGAAATCCTAAGAGCCTCGCCATCCATCACGTCAGCAAGCACTTCTTAGCCGTGCTCGTTCCTCCTTCAACCAGCAAACAAAACATAAGGACTGTTATAGTCACGAACTCAACAACGCAAACATTCAAGGAGGAAGGGAGCCGAATAAAATTAAAACATAACAAAATAAAAACTTACATGTATGCTTGAATCACGGAAACACTGGATAGGTAAACTCCTGACATCGAACCAGGGTCGCAGGTAGGAAGGTTGCAGGTGAACCCCACACAAAGAATGGTGGAACAAAGCTGGAGCTAGCGCTGAGGCAAATGAGCGGTTTAAGACTCAAAGCTAGAGTAAATGAGCACCCAAAACCCCAAGGCTAATCTCAATGCTTAGATCAGTGACTTGTGATCCTCACCGTAGAAGGCGAGTGAAGCCCGAGGAGCTTGGCAGCTGATGGTATGTTGCCCATGGCATGTCACATGACAGAGCAAAAAAAATTAAATATCAAGCCAAGTGTGATGCGTAGGAGGAACTAGCAACTGGTGAGACATAAAAGTGACCAAGACAGATAGTACTATAAATTAATGCATGCAAATAGTCATTCCATCATAAAGCCTTTTCCGATCACCTGAGTTACTTACTCATAATTCATTCAACTGGAAAAGGTTAACCAAGTACGTAATGTTACCTTGCGATGTAATGCCTGGAGAAAGAAAAGTATTTTTTTTTTTTTTGTGTGTGTGTAGGTAGAGACATGACAATATTGTTGCAAGCTGTAATTTTCATGGAACGACTAGAGCTAGACCTTAAGCCTGACCTTAATGATGGAATCGTAATGGTAGAAGAACAATTTACCGAAGCCTTCCCCTTCTCAGAAGATTTATGATCCTCCATCTCGACTAGTCTTCGATTCATCTAGTATATGGTGACCTCCATCTCGACCAGTCTTCGATTCATCTAGTATATGGTGATTTGAACACTGCAAGCCCCCTGAAATTTCCCCTCTCACCTGTGTTTAATAGATTAGAGGAAATGAAAAATAAGACCTGTCATTGTGGATTCATCTAGTATATGGTGATTTGAACACTACAAGCCCCCTGAAATTTCCCCTCTCACCTGTGTTTAATAGATTAGAGGAAATGAAAAATAAGACCTATCATTGTGGATTTTGATTATTCCTTGTAGGTAGGCATTTAAGGATATGCAATAACCCAATCATAATTTAGATGGCTAGACCATGTATGGGGTTAGACAAAGGATATTCAATGACCAAAAAAGGGTAAGAAGTTCAGGGAAAAAGTTATCTTTAAAGTGAAATCAAATAAAAAAGGGTAAGAAGTATTTTAATAAAATGAAATTGGAAAACATATTGTAAAAATGAAATAGAGTAACTTGGTATTTAAATTTTCATGTATTTAAAAGGGCATCTTCATACTACTGAGAATTTTTTGGAAGTCATTTTTAAAATACTTATTTCTTACTTTTTAAAATATTAGTACATGTCTTTCATATAATATTATTGTTTGTGAATAATATTTTACTATTTATTTGTAATAAGACTGGTTGAAAACCAACTTCTTGCCTCTTTGAAATAGATTATATAATGTTTAGATATTTTTGCATAACTAATATTCAGATCGTTTTGCTCAAAAGATTTTTAATTTATTTTTATTCAATTAGTTATAAACCACTTTATATAATGTATTATTAAGAAACAATTTCATTAATTACTACTTATTAATTGACTAACTAAAAATTTTAAAGTCTAAGATCTGTTATTCTTTTCTGTGATGTAGAAAGAATGCTCTCTGATCTTACACTTCCTACTCACACAATGTTGTGTTACACCAATCACCACGTCCGGGGGCTTGCAGAAAAATGAATGGTAATATTAGTATAACCAATGAAATTTGGAAGTAATGTAAAAAGAGGATACTGATCACTACTCTAGATTTATATACGCTTCTTTTTTGTTCTTCCATTTCTCGTAATTTTTACGCTACTCTAGATTTATATACACTTCTTTTTTGTTCTTCCATTTCTCGTAATTTTTACGTAACACCACACGATGATATTCGCAGTATCCACAATTCTGAGCACGGGGTTTAGAACACCGCCACTTCTTGTCGTCAGACCGACCGCAACTTAGCTTTCTCTCTCCTCCTCGTGATGATATTAATACGTCGGTGATCTCGATCGCAGATTCTCTGAATATTTCGGAATTTGATAGACATGGGCATGTCAAAAAATTAACGGCGCTCACGTCTGTCGGATTCCCAAATATTCAGGAATCTGCCATAGACTTAAAAATAGCTTTAATACGTCCAGTTACAAATATATGTCTAGGGCCTTAAATTTCATTTCATATTCCAAATGTATGTACTTGAGAGGTAGGAGAATGGCAATTCCATGTGAGTTCCCAAAATTACTGATAATATATTAATATATGGTCTCCCTGATGAGTCTTATCATGTTTTACGACCAATAAAAAATCTATTGGTCTTATGGGGCTGAGTGGATTTTATGATGTATTAGGATTAGATATCTTGAATATTAATTATATATGTCTAGTGCCTTAAATTTCATTTCATATTCCAAAAGTATGTAATTGAGAGGTAGGAGAATGGCAAATATATAGGGTTTGTGGTGTGGGTTTTATAGCTAAATCCATGTGAGTTCCCAAAATTATTGTTTTCTGGATGGGTCTTAGTATGTTTTATGATTAATAAAAAATTTATTGGTCTAGTGGGGTGAGTGGATTTTATGATGTATTAGGATTAACTAGCATTTGCACCAGATGTTGCAAAGGAAATGCCATAAGGCATAAATTGAAGAACGCAAATACAATGAAAAAATACTTTCATAAAAAATAAAAAAACTTATAATGAATTTACTATTAAATATTCCTATATATTGCACTATATATTAGCCCCACTAATTGTTTCCCTTTCTTAATGTAACCTTTCACCACTATGATCACTATAATATCAAATACAATGTGTCCCTTAACCAATGGGTGTCAGATAAAAGGCAGCAACTGCTCCTAAAAACCCTAAGCTTCTCTTTACCAAAGGCTCCCAATCGGAAGTTCTCCCCATAATAGGAAGTATCCCAAACAAAGCAAATAACAATAGCCATGGAGGAGAAATAAGAACAGAACAACCCACTGCCATGAACCCTCGCATATTTACAAAGAATATCATCATGATACCAACTGATTATTAAAAGAAAATTGTTAAACTTGGGAAACAGTTTCACCTTACCTTAGCAATAACTTTGTCTTGACTCACAAACTCCAGACAAAAGTGAGTTAGCATATTCAGCTGTCCTGCATAGAACTGGAAGTGATAATTTGATTTCCTCCTCTCCTTGCAATTTTTCTAAGATAATTAAGGAAAATTATTAACCCCAACCTTTGTTGCCCCGCGATGTTTGGAGCTGGAAAAAAATGAAGCTTCAAACCTCTTATGCTATACATTTGATTTGTATTCCTCAGTCAACTTCTGTCATGGTGATCATGTCCCAAGTCCATCATGTCACTGCATTCCTATGAAGTGAATTTGGACATCGATGAAGACCCATCTTATAGATCTTGATGACAAATGAAAAACAAACACCCACAACAAAATTCAAGTGTAGGGAATCCTTCATCTGGAGAGACTAGCCAGACTACATGACAATTAGTCAGCCCTGAAAGTCTAAACCCTAATTCTTGACATTTCCTTCATTTGAAAAAATATGTTCCTTTCATCAATTCATGCTCTTTCAAGAAGCATTACATGTGCAGCAGCTAATGGGTATTATCTTAATTCTGGATCAAGGAGCCTACAGAAGATCCATAATTAGTGAGCTCAGGCCATACTCCTCCATTCTAATATGCAGAATCACTAGTTGCCTCAAACAAGGGCTCTCATGGAACTGGCCATTCTGGAGTTATATTCAAACTATTGTCTTGACCTTCAACCTTGACACAAGAAGGGAGGCTTGTGACCACTTTTAGGTTAAGATCATTCTTGGAGCTATTATTGTTTTCCAGTTCAAAGAAAGGGGTTATACCTACCTGTACAGGATCACTACCCTCAGCTAGCTTCTGTTGCTCAATTGCTCTCCACTGATTGGCCTCAGAATACCTGTTGGTATTGCCATTAATGATCCCTTCATGCAAAGATAGAGAATACGGAGACAAATCATCACAATTAGTGGAATTCAGCACTGGTAACGGTACTTCTAAGATTTGTGTGGGGAGACTTTCAAAGACGCTGACATCTATATCTCTGACTGCTCTAGTTAGGGCTTCTGTTCTATTAGGGTTAGAATTAAAATTGAGACATGGAAAAGTGGGTTTAAAAGAGTTGAGGGAGTTCATTGAGGAAAGCCCATTGAGAGGGGATAGGTTGCAGCTACAGGGATCAAAGAATGTCCTTAGAAACTTAGAATCATTGCCATATAGAGCTCTCTGATCTGCCAGCCTTGTAGCAAGAGAAAGACTGTGGATGCCATCATGAGTAGTAGCACTTCCTGCAGGAAGCCCATAGAACATAGAATTTTCATTTTGAGAATGCCCTAAGGGAGCTGAACCATTTATGTTTAAGTCATTAACAGATGTGGAAGCTTCGTTCATTTGAGCACAAGCGTGATCTATTGTTCTCTTGGCATGCTTGTTCTTCTGGCACCGACCACCAACAGGAACGTTGTACAGAGTGCCTCCTCTAGTCCAATATCTCTTGCATGTCTTGCAGAAATGGTGAGGCTGGCACAAGCTGTAGTTGTTGTAGTAGCAAAACTTGGTGTTGGCTGAATCACAACGAGGGTATTTGAGTGGTTGATCTGGCAGTGGTGGCTTCAATCCACTTTGTTCCATCATAGGCTGGGAGCAAGCCGACAACATTTTCTCTAGAGGCTTCAGGGTTCTCTCGTGCATGACACTCTGCACAAAGAATCAAAGGAAATATTGCATCAAATACAAGCATCAATATCTCAGCTACAACTCAAATTTCTAATTATGCCAAAATAAATGAAAGTGGAGCAAGCTGGCAGCATTTCCTCCGGAGGCTTTAGGGTTCTCTCGTGCATGAGACTCTGCACAGAGAATCAAAGGAAATATTGTGTCAAATACAAGCATCAATATCTCAGCTACAACTCAAATTTCTAATTATACCAAAATAAATGAAAGTTTCAGAGTTTATGCTTTTGTGATTCTAATTCATTTGAATTTTATCTCTCTAATAAATCTATTTTTTATTTGTCAACCTTGAAAACTGTGTAACAATAATCTCTATGTGAGGTATCCTAAAGATTAAACTCAAATAAACTTTCCAAATGAACTTTCCAACCTTGAAAACTTTATCACAATAAATCTCTATGTGATGTATCGTGAAGATAAAACTCAAATAATAAAAAACAATCAACGAAAAAGATCTTGATCTTGGATTCTGACAGACTGATACATCTCCAACACAAGCCAAAACATTTGACCTCCTCCATGGAATAAGAATGCTAGTAGAAGAAGCTGTGATTCAGATGAAATTCTAAGAATAACTGACAATAAAGTATCATATATTTGTGAAATTCACCCTGAGCTACATCTAAACATGAATCAAGACTAAATTTCCAAGGCTTAAAGTAATGATTCATTACAAAAGTGTACATGAGATGCTTGTAAAGCTACAAAATATGCATATAATATACTCAGAAACCCTAGACGGGATGGGATGAATTCGGACCTACATACCGTCGCCTACGCTGCAACCCTAACCCTAAGAAAACCTAGAAAGAGGAGGAGGGCAGAAACAAGAGTCTGAGACTAATCGCAGTGCAATTAGGCTATTGTTATACCTGTGGCTAGTCAGAATCCATGCAGACTTGGATGGAGCTGAGAACCATTTCAGCTCTAAAGCTAACTTAGAATCCAACACCTTGAAAAACTAATATGCAGGCGAACACACAGTAGGCCTGCACTGTTGCACCAAGTTGCAGACCCAGATGGAAGCATCTAATAAACATATCCTGCAGTAACATGGAACAGTTAGAATCCAAAAGAATTGATACCATGAAACAAATGGGTAGGAAATACTTATAATGAATTTTTCTATTAGATATTCTTATATATTGCACTATATATTAGCCCCACTAATTGTTTCCCTTTATTAATGTAACTTTTCACCACTATGGTCACTATAATATCAAATACAATATGTCTCTTAACCAATGGGTGTCAGATAAAAAGCAGTAGCTGCTCCTAAAAACCCTAAGATGTTCTTTACCAAAGGCTCCCAATCCGAAGTTCTCCCCACCCCACAATTGAAAGTATCCAAAACGAAGCAAATAACAATAGCCACAGAGGAGAAAGAATAACAAGCCACTTCCATGAACCCTCGCATATTTACAAAGAATATCATCATGATACCAACTGATTATCAAAAGAAAACTGTTAAACTTGGGAAACAGTTTCACCTGACCTTAGCAATAACTTTGTCTTGACTTACAAACTCCAGACAAAAGTGAGTTAGCATATTTAGTTGTCCTGCATAGAACTAGATGTGATAATTTGATTTCGTCCTCTCCTTGCAATTTTTCTAGGATAATTAAGGAAAATTATTAACCCCAACCTTTGTTGCCCCATGATGTTTGAAGTTGGAAAAAAATGAAGCTTCAAACCTATCATGCTGTACATTTGATCTGTATTCCTCAGTCAGCTTTTGTCATGGTGATCATGTCCCAAGTCCATCATGTCACTGCATTCCTATGAAGTGAATTTGGACATGGATGAAGACCCATCTTATAGATCTTTATGAAAAATGAAAAACAAACAAACAAAACACAACAAAATTCAAGTGTAGGGAAGCCTTCATCTGGAGAGACTGGCCAAACTAAATGACAATTAGTTAGCCCTGAAAATCTAAACCATAATGCTTGACATTTCCTTCATCTGAAAAAATAAGTTCCTTTCATCAATTCATGCTCTTTCAAGAAGCATTTCATGTGCAGTAGTTAATGGGTATTATCTTAATTCTAGATGAAGGAGCCTATAGAAGATCCATGATTAGTGAGCTCAGGCCATACTCCTCCATTCCAATATGCAGAATCACTAGCTGTCTCAAACAAGGGCTCTGATGGAACTGGCCATTCTAGAGTTATATTCAAACGATTGTCTTGACCTTTCACCTTGACACAAGAAGGAAGGCTTGTGACCACTTTTAGGTAAGATCATTCCTGGAGCTATTAGTCTTTTCCAGTTCAGAGAAAGGGGTTATACCTACCTGTACAGGATCACTACCCTTAGCTAGCTTCTATTGCTCAATTGCTCTCCACTGATTGGCCTCAGAATACCTGTTGGTATTGCCATTATTGATCCCTTCCTACAGAGATAGAGAATACAGAGACAAATCATCACAATTAGTGAATTCAGCATTGGTAATGGTACTTCTGTGTTTTTTGTGGGGAGACTTTCAAAGAATCTGGCATTTATATCTCTGACTGCTCTAGTTAGGGCTTCTGTTCTATTAGGGTTAGAATAAAAATTGAGACATGGAAAAGTGGGTTTAAAAGAGTTGAGGGCATTCAGTGAGGAAAGCCCATTGAGAGGGGATAGGTTGCAGCTACGGGGATCAAAGAATGTCCTTAGAAACTCAGAATCATTGCCATATAGAGCTCTCCTAGATAACCGCATTCGTCCTAGAGGCCCCTCGAATCCCGAATCCAGCGTGTCTGACGCGATTCTGCCCTGATTCGTGTCCAAATCCAATGACACGTCGTGTCCATTCCTGACTCGTCGAATCCGAGGTCGTGTCTCGATTTTCATCTGCGTGTCACGATTTTGGGAATCGTGTCTTGTTTTCTAGGACTTGCTAGGCTCAAAAAGTGACCTGCACAGGTATGAAAAGGCTGCATTTGGTTATTACAGCCACGCATATTTTTCATTTGGCAAGCGTTTTGGCAGCGTCATGATCAAGTCTAAGCCCTAGTATTCATATGTTATTCATGGTAATGTTAAATTCTTAAAGTAAAAGTGACATTCTCCTTAATCTTCATTTTCATCCTTTTACTTAAATTTTTAACATTACCATGAAATGACTCAGGATGTTTGAGAGTGGTTCCGGCCTCATTGGATTTCATATGGAGAAAGTAGAATTTTAGATTTCATTCAAAATCCAGCAGACTTATCAGTTTTTCAGGATTTTAGGATTAGGGGATTGCAATGTTTCCATTGAATTTTGTCATGTATTAGGGTATGGAACTCGTATTTAATCAAGCACAAACCGGAGTCTACAGCTCTACTTTCATTTTGCCCCGCTCCAAGAAATGTTCCATGAGGGTCTGACCATGTTGAGTTGCATTGCCAACATGGATCTCAATTATCCAGTGCTAGAGCCTGTTAGATTTGACGACTTAGAGGGGTCATCCTCCACACCAGCAGATGCAGAGGCGACTATGGATACAGGGGAGGAGGAGGATACAGAGGAGAGCAGTGGGGACCATGATGATGTGGATAGTTATGTTGATTCTGATGCTGATTGATGCCTTAAGGCTTGTATACTTGTAGTTGTTTTATATTTTCTATTTCTATTTGCCATTGGCATTGCACCAGCACTACCTATGTAACACATTTTAATTTGATGACTTAATGAAAAACTAGTCATTGATCATATCTTGTAGTGTAGTGTCTTTCAGTTATGAATTATGAATCATGATTTAATTAATAGATTAAATTATTTGACTAGTCCACCATGAATGAATCTGCACAAAGGATCCTGAATTAGGAATAATGCATAAGCTTGATATATTTAAATCACAGTAGTGATTAATAATAACTAATTTAAGGTTAAATAAATTCATTATAAAATTATTGTATGCTTTAAATAAAATATATAATATAACAGAATAAATATATAATGAATCCTACGTGTTCTGTTTCGGGGGGTCAACGTGTCCGAATCCGACACCACGAATCTTGAATCCTACGTGTCCCGAATCCCCTGTCAGGTGACTTAGGAGCTCTCTGATCTGCCAGCCTTGTGGCAAGAGAAAGACTGTGGATGCCATCATGAGTAGTAGCACTTCCTGTAGGAAGCCCTTTGAACATAGAATTTGCAATTTGAGAATGCCCTAGGGGAGCTAAACCACTTATGTTTAACTCATTAACAGATGTGGAAGCTTCATTCATTTGAGCACAAGCATGATATATTGTTCTCTTGACGCGCTTGTTCTTCCAGCACCGACCACCAATAGGAACGTTGCACAGAGTGCCTCCTCTAGTCCAATATCTCTTGCATGTCTTGCAAAAATGGCGAGGCTGGGACAAGCTGTAGTTGTTGTAGTAGCAAAACTTGGTGTTGGCTGAATCAGAACGAGGGCATTTGAGTGGTTGGTCTGGCAGTGGTGGCTTCAATCCACTTTGTTCCATCATAGGCCGGGAGCAAGCCGACAGCATTTCCTCCAGAGGCTTTAGGGTTCTCTCATGCATGACACTCTGCACAAAGAATCAAGGGAAATATTGCGTCAAATACAAGCATCAATATCTCAGTTACAACTCAAATTTCTAATTATGCCAAAATAAATGAAAGTTTCAGAGTTTATGCTTTTGTGATTCTAATTCATTTCAATTTTATCTCTCTAATAAATCTATTTTTATTTGTCAACCTTGAAAACTGTGTAACAATAATATCTATGTGAGATATCCTAAAGATAAAACTCAAATAAACTTTCCAACCTTGAAAACTTTGTCAAATAAATCTCTATGTGATGTATCCTGAAGATAAAACTCAAATAAACAAGAACAATCAATGAAAAGGATCTTGATCTTGGATTCTAACAAACTGATACATCTCCAACACAAGCCAAAACATTTGACCTCCTCCATGGAATAAGAATGCTAGTAGAAGAAGTTGTGATTCGGATGAAATTCTAGGAATAACTGACAATAAAGCATCATATATTTGTGAAATTCACCCTGAGCTGCATCTAAACATGAATCAAGACTAAATTTCCAAGGCTTAAAGTAATGATTCATTACAAAATGTATGTGAGATGCTTGTAAAGCTACAAAATATGCATATAATATACTCAGAAACCCTAGACGGGATGGGATGAATTCGGACCTACATACCATCGCCTTCGCTACAACCCTAACCCTAAGAAATCCAAGAAAGAGGAGGAGGGCAGAAACAAGAGTCTGAACCTAATCGTAGTGCAATTAGGCTATTGTTATACCTATGGCTAGTCAAAATCCATGCAGACTTGGATGGAGCTAAGAACCATTTCAACTCTAAAGCTAACGTAGAATCCAACACCTTGAGAACCACTACAGTTTGAAAAACCGATATGCAGGCGAACACACTAGTCCTGCACTGTTGTGCCAAGTTGCAGACCCAGATGGATGTATCTAATAAATAAATCCTACAGTAGCATGGAACAATTAGAATCCAAAACAATTAATACCATGAAACAAATGGATAGGCTATGGGAGCCTGAGATAAGATTACCCAAAGAAATAGAAATGGGTAATTGAAAGTTTGAGTTCAAGATTTGGGTAATTGCTAAAGATGGTGTCAACTGCACTTGCTGAATCAAAAAGGTGAACAAGAGCATGGATGTCATTGACAGAGTTTGCTTACCCACATCCTTGAGAATGTTGTTTTTCTGCTGTGCATATATCAACTGAGAAATACCCAAGTTTTTGAAGGTGATCTGAAAGGGGTTGAAGTTGTGGGGTATTAAATCGGGTGTACATTGGCTAACAGAGTATGAGTGTTTTATGCGATTGAAGGTGGGCTTGTAATTGAAAATGGAGAGGAAAGAGAATGACTTAAAAGAGAGAATGCAGCAGGAACTAAGTGGAATTTTAACTGGGGTGGAGAAAAACTCAGAATGCTATTGATGGTTGCCTGCTGAGGCTTAAGTTTGAGTTGCCATGAGATACTGGAGATGGGTCTAATCACGAAAGACCGAATGCACCAAAAATTTTACTGCGCAAATTTCTCTCCACTTATTGGCCTCAGAATACCTGTTGGTATTGCCATTATTGATCCCTTCCTGCAGAGATAGAGAATACGAAGACAAATCATCACAATTAGTGGAATTCAACACTAGCAATGGTACTTCTAAGATTTGCATGGGGAGACTTTCAAAGAAGATGGCATCTATATCTCAGAAGGCTCTAGTTAGGGCTTCTATTCTATTAGGGTTAGAATTAAAATTGAGACATGGAAAAGTGGGTTTAAAAGAGTTGAGGGCGTTCAGTGAGGAAATCCCATTGAGAGGGGATAGGTTGCAGCTACAAGGCCCAAAGAATGTCCTTAGAAACTCAAATCATTGCCGTATAGAGCTCTCTGATCTACCAGCCTTGTGGCAAGAGAAAGACTGTGGATGCCATCATGAGTAGTAGCACTTTTTGCAGGAAGCACATAGAACATAGAATTTGCAATTTGAGAATGCCCTAGGGGAGCTGAACCATTTATGTTTTAACTCATTAACAGATGTGGAAGCTTCATTCATTTGAGCACAAGCGTGATCTATTGTTCTCTTGGAACGCTAGTTATTCTGGCACCCACCACCAACAAGAACGGTGCGCAGAGTGCCTTCTCTAGTCAAATATCTCTTGCATGTCTTGCAGAAATGGCGAGGTTGGGACAAGCTGTAGTTGTTGTAGTAGCAAAACTTGGTGTTGGCTGAATCACAACGAGGGCATTTGAGTGGTTGATTTGGCGGTGGTGGCTTCAATCCACTTTGTTCCATCATAGGCCGGGAGCAAGCCGGCAACATTTCCTCCAGAGGCTTTAGGGTTCTCTCGTGCATGACACTCTGCACAAAGAATCAAAATATTGCATCAAATACAAGCATCAATATCTCAGCGACAACTCAAATTTCTAATTAAATTAAAACAGAAAATTAAACAAATACACAGGCAGAACACTAGCAAAAGTGAGACAAAGCTCACACAATTTCATTAATCAATTTGCTCAATTACATCACACTTATATAGGAAACTAATGCAACCAATTCCTAACCACTCACAACTAATTCTGTTCAACCACTCACAACTAATTCTAACTAATTCTATTTCT
The DNA here is from genome assembly GCA_000404065.3 of Pinus taeda. Taxonomy (NCBI): domain Eukaryota; kingdom Viridiplantae; phylum Streptophyta; class Pinopsida; order Pinales; family Pinaceae; genus Pinus; species Pinus taeda. The sequence goes on from APFE030997577.1 coordinate 55,715, forward strand.
GCATTATTCTCACATCCTCCCTTAATGGAGAAATGGATTTTCTACAACACCTAACTGACTTCTAAAAACTTCAAATTTGATTTTACCAAGGGGCTTAGTAAATATATCAGCCACATTATCCTTGGTGTTACAAAATATCAATCCAATTTCATTTGACTCAATTTTCTCACGTATAAAGTGGTACTGTAACTCAACATGTTTTGTTCGAGCATGGTAAACTAGATTATGTGCTAATTTGATAGCACTCTGATTATCACAATTGATACATGTTGCACCACTTTGTGCTTCTTCAAGATCTGCAAGAATTCTCCGCAACCAAATAGATTCACAGGTGGCATTGGTCAAAGCTTTGTACTCTGATTCTGTTGATGATAAAGAAACTGTTGGTTGTTTCTTACTATCCAAGATACGACCCCTAATCCAATATGAAATGCATAGCCAGAGGTAGATCGTCTGTCATCTAGATTTCCTGCCCAATCTGAATCAGAAAAACCTTTCAGTACAACATCAGATTCATCAGTATACATAATACCAAGATTCACTGTTCCCTTTAAGTATCGGAGAACTTTCTTTGCAGCATTCCAGTGATTTCCTAAAGGCTTAGCCATGAATTGACTAAGGATACTGACTGAGTATGCAATGTCTGGTCTGGTAGTGGTGAGATAGTTCAACTTCCCACTAACTGACGATATAATGTTCCATCTGCCTCTTTCGATCCATCTTCTTTGTACAACTTTGCATTCTATTCTAAGGGAGTTGACATAGCTTTGCAATCTGACATATTGAACTTTTTAAGAATCTCCTTTGTATATTTGCTTTGAGTGATCAAAGTTTTACCAGGTTCTCTCCATACCTCAATTCCTAAGCAGTAATGCATTTCACCCAAATATTTCATTTCAAAATCTTGTGACAACTGAACTTTAATTTCTTCAATTAACTTGTGAGCACTGCCTGTTATAATGAGATCATTCACATACAAAGATATTAAAGCAACATTTCCTTTTTCATCTTTCTTAACATACAAGTTAGGATCATTTTTGCTTTTCACAAATCCATTCTGAAGAAAGAAGGTATCAATATTTACATACCATGATCTTGGTGCCTGTTTCAAACCATACAATGCCTTTCTTAACCTG
>APFE030997584.1:0-20345 GCA_000404065.3 Pinus taeda
TCCAAATCTTGTATGCAGACTAAAGAAGGCTCTCTATGGTCTCAAACAGGCTCCAAGGGCTTGGTACTATCATCTGGATAAATAACTTCATCAACAAGGTTTTTCAAAAGGATCCACAGATAGCAATATTTATATAAAAATTGAAAATAACAAGTTGCTAATACTTGTTGTGTATGTAGATGATATCATGTTTGGCAGCAATGAAGAAACTATGAGTCAAAACTTTTCCTTAGTGATGCACAAGGAATTCGAAATGTCCTTGCTCGGAGAACTGACATATTTTCTTGGCTTACAAATCCAACAAAATAAAGGCGATATCTTTTTATCTCAAACCAAGTACCTCAAGAAGATCTTGAAGAAGTATGGCATGGAAGATTCGAAACCAATATGTACTCCTATGGTCACAGGATGCAGCCTTAGTGCAAATGATGAATCAGCATCAGTGCATCAACCAACCTATAGACCCATGATTGGAAGTCTGCTCTATTTAATAGGTACCTGACCAGACATCATGCATGCAGTAGGAATGGTTGGAACATTTCAAACAAATCCTAAGGAAACTCATCTTCAAGCAGTAAAAAGAATTTTTAAGTATCTTCAAGGAACTCAAAACTATGGCCTATGGTATCCTAGAGATGCGGAACTCACTCTTCATGCTTATACAAATGCAGATTGGGCCGGAAGCATGGATGACAGAAAAAGCACTAGTGGTGGTGCATTCTTTATGGGTTCCAGATTAGTATCTTGGTTCAACAAGAAATAGAGTTCTATTGCATTATCTATAGCTGAAGTAGAAAATGTGGCTGTTGCATCTTGTTGCACTCAAATCCTTTGGATGATGCAAACTTTGCAGGATTTTCAAATCACTTGTATGCGACCTATATCCATCTTATGTGATAATACAAGTGCAATCAACATTTCAAAGAACCCAGTCATGCATTCAAATACCAAGAACATACCAATCAAGTATTATTTTCTCCGAGAACAAGTGTTAGAACAAAAGGTAAAATTGAGTATGTTCCCTCCAAGAAACAAGTTGCTGATATACTCACCAAACCATTGCCTAGGGAGACATTTGAATACCTCAGACAGAAGTTGGGGGTTGTTGATGCATCATCCTGCTGTTGAATCTTGTTTGTTGTACACATGTGGATACACGTACATTTGCTGGTCTATGTGGGTCGAATGGGTCTATCGGAGATCATCTGGCACAGGTTTAGGGGGAGCATATATTCTTCTAATAATGCATTGTTTGCATTATCTTAGAAGTCCTTGGTTTGATTTCTCAAGAGTTTTCTAGTGGAGTAGATCAATGTGTGCCGGTCTGAAGGATGATTCTCCTGATGATAGTTGTTCTTGTCTCTATGTCATGTACTTCTTTTCATATCAAGGTCATATAACGACCTATTTTGGTTTCCCCACTATGCCTGGGATGAATGATTTTTGTCTATCTTGTGTATTCCCACTTCGATGGGAGATGGATGTATGTATGAGTCTTGATAATAGGAAGGTTACTTATAATGTATGGAGTCATGTTCTTTCTTGTAGAACATCTTTTTGCAGACAGCATTTCAGCACAGAGCATATACAAAGGGGGAGCTCGTTCAGAGTTTTCAGTAGGTACTAAGGGGGAGTATGGTAGTCTGCCCCTTTGCCATTGATGTCAAAGGGGGAGAATGATTGGTTGTTGTTGCCGTCAAGTCCAAAGGGGGAGATTGTTGGCATTATGATACATATGTTGTACTTGATGGAAACCCACTCATCTCAGATGATAAATTATAGTACAGCAAAGTTATTTTCTGGAACGCGGGGTTTCATGCAGAGAAACGTTCACGCACCTTCATGCAGAGAAAAGTTCCTTTCATGCAGAGAAACATTCACGCACTTTCATGCAGAGAAAAGTTCCTTTCATGCAGAGAAAAGTTCACTCACTTTCATGTAGAGAACAGTTCAGGCACTTTCATGCAGAGAAAAGCGCACACACATGGGAAATCTTATGGTTGGTTTATGGTATTAGTCCAATAGTTTTTGATCCTATGGTTTTGGTCCATGGTATTGCATCCAAAAGAGTTGAACCCAAGTATTGGGTTCGTGGTATTGCTTCTCAATGGTTTTGGTCCATGGTTTTGAGTGAGGCCTAGCCTATAAAAAGGAAAGGAGATCATTTGGCTAAACACAGTTGAGTTGAAAATCTTAAGAAGAGAAAGATCTGAATTTCTGATAATCGGTTGGTGAGACATAGTTGAATCTGCATCAAGGAGAAACCGGAGCATTATAAGTCAGATCTACTAAAGAGATGGGATCCCTTTTGACGCATGAACGGATCTGTGATTTCGACAGTCTGGGGTATGGTTGAGAACTGATAAATTGTCTAAATCCGGAGGTGCGCAGCAGCGGCAACGGCGCAGTGCGGAGGTGCGCAGCACCAGAGAAGAAGCAGGTGCGAAGGTGCACAGAACCATAGAAGAATCAGGTTCAGAGTTGCGCAGACTCGTCACAGCAGAAGTGTGGATATCCGCAGGTTTCCTTCGGTGAAGTTGCGGACCTTTCTTGAAATATATTTTAGCTATCTTTTATCTGTTTCTGCAGAGAGCTGGCTTTAAATTAGTGTCTGGTTACTGCATTATGAGAAGTTATTTGTTTAAAGGAGATTGGGTGATGCACATGTACTTGATGTTTTGGATCTAGTTTGAAAATTTATGAAATGTGGTCCCTGGAAGAAAGAGAAGGTAGTAGCCTTCTGTAGGTCAACACCTACGTACTAGTATCTTAGCTAGTACAAGAGCTAAGGGGGTTGTAGCTCCCTTCCAAAAGTAGATGGAAAATGAGAGAGGGTTGTAGCTCTCTGTAGGTTGCAGCCTGTGCACTGGCAAAGGACTGCACCAGTGCAAAATCATTGTAAAAGGAAGTTTCTTTGAAAGAAGATAGAGACATATTGCAACAAGCATCCCAAGCTTTGGAATGAGCATTTGTGTTATGTGCAACATGCTTACAACTGTGCCAAGAACTCTTCTACTCAGAGATCTCCTTTTGAGACATGTTTTGGTTTTATACCAAAGTCTCCCTTGGATTTTGTCTTTGGTAAATACATAACATTTGATGGACACAGTGATGTGGACAAAACAACCAATTTCATTGAACAACTCCAGAAAATTCGCCAGGCGGTATAGGAACAACTGGAAAGAAGTCAAGCCAAGTACAAGGCAAGACATGATAAGCATTGAGTCGAGCATAGTTTTCAAGTTCATGATCAAGTATGGTTGTACATCAGCAAAGACAGAATGCAAGGTGAAGGTAAGAAGCTAAAACCAATAAGGTATGGAACTTTCAAGATACTTGATAAAATTGGTGAAAATGCTTTTCACCTTGATTTGCCAACTTATATGTAGATCTATCCACTCGTTAATGCAAAAAACTTGAGGTTCCTTTGAACCTTCATTGATTGAAGATCCTGAAGAGCAAATTCAGTTGCCTTCTATTGGGGATTTGTTGCCTGAGTATCTCAATGAGTTACAGGAGGACACAGTTCTGGATAGGAAGGTAAGAACTACGTGTCAAGGGGATGTTGAGTACTTAAGAGTAGGGCTCAAAGGTTAAAATCCAAGCAAAGCATGATGGATAGAAGTTAAACAAGTGAGGGAGTTGTATCGTCACTTGATCGATGCCTAAAAACCAACTTTTGGTGGTCCAAAAGCTTTTCAATGGGAAGGTGTGATCCAAAATGGATCCTAAAGCCTCTAAGTCTGAGTATTTTATACTATCGAAAAACATTATCACAGCGGAAACATTGAAGGAAAGGCAGAAAATAGAGCTAAGCGAAGGATGAAGTACCATTGCACAAGAGCCATCGGATTGGACAAATCAACGGTCCAAATCAAATCGGCGGATCGCATCAGAGGGATCGGTGATATCGCAGTCAACGGAGTATATCAGAAGTGGCCCTATGGAAGTTGCAATCACGATCTAGCGACACAATGTGGACTGTTGATCGAGTGCGTAGATCAAAGGTTGAGATTACATTATCTCGTCACAAGTTTCCAAGGGAAGGACTTACCAAAGGCCCAAAGACCATGTGATATGTGATTGCAATATATCGCATCGCAACAATACAAACGGGTGAAGACCCATAGCCGATGCGACTTGCGATTGCGATCAAGGTGGATCCAATAGGGTTTATAAATGCGGCTCTATAAATTTTGAGTTCTGATATAAAACTGTTTGTCGTGCTTTTTTTGTGTATTGGTGCATTTCTATCATAAAACCAAAATACAAAGGGAAATGACCTGAAGCGATAAAGTTGGACTCGAAATATTTATAGATACGAATTTATGTTATTTGAGTTCCGTGATAAGCGGGATTTCGGGTGGGATTCAGGAAGTAAGTGGTATTGGACGAGCTTCGCCCGATTCCATACACCGGTCGACACATAGCACACCGCAGGAGAGAAAAAACTCCCTTTTGGGGTGGGTAATCTCCATGCAAGTGGGCCGCCCGAAATGGTTGTCAGTTGTTGGATTGGAAGGTCACAGATCAACAGTGCAGAATGCACGAGCAGGTTGGATGATCGGGTTGGATGCGAACCATCTAATGGAAGCCAAATCAATGGTGAGCTTGAGACAACGATATAACATGGACCTGATAGGATTATAGGTCAGATTCAATATCTTTTGAGTTCCAACTTTGGTCTGTTGGTCAGATTTTTCATTGGTTTTCAATGTATTTCCATATATTGTTGTGTATGAACAAAAAGTACATTTTTGGGGATTTTCACCCGTGCCCAAAGAGCTTTCTGTTTGAAAACAGGTGGCCATGATACCTTAGATTGTTTTTGCAATGATTGTTTAATGCTCAACAAGGATTTGGACGGACAGCGGAATGCAAACCGACAGTGCCGATAGGCTTAAAAGCCATTCAATGGTAGCACAAGAGGAAAGTCAGTGGAAGACAGTCCTAGAAAGACAGTCAGTCGGTTAGATTGAGCCAGATTGAATAGAGGAACAGAACAGAGGGAGAGTCTGTGCACTATTTTAGACTCAAGGTGTTCGAGCAAATCCCTCTTTGATGTCACTATAGTTGAGACTCTGTTTTTGAGCTCACTCTTGTAATAATATGTTCTTAAAGAATTAATATAGAGGTCGACACTAAAATCTGGACCAAGAGACGTAGCTAGGAAGTCTAGTGAACTCCTTGATTATTTGTTGTGTTGATGTGTGTGTCTGTTATGTTTTCTAACTATTCATTGTCTATATTATTCACAATCTTTTTGATCCATTGCACTAAATAATATAAGCATTCCTGCACATGAGTCTATAATACCTTAATATTGATTTAAGATCTCATTTCTAGATCACCGAGGACGAGAAGGTGGAGGAGGACCTGATAAATGTCATGGTCAGGTTATCTGCTAGAACTGCGGAGATTTGGGGCACTTCACGCAATATTTCCCGAATCCTACACACCCTTCATGTCAAAACTATAGACAATTTGACCATGCCATAGAAGACTGTCTGGTATTAATGGATAAAATTAAAGAGAAGAAAAGACAGCCTCAGTAGCCTATGCATAATTTCCAAATGATGAGGGTTGAGCCCCGCGAGGAGGATAAGAACAGAAACATTGTGTTAAGAAGTGGTATAACAATTGGCGCGGATAAAGGTAACTAACCTGAGGAAGAGGGATGGGTACGCAAAGCTCCTAAGAAATAAGTAGGCTTTGACCTTATTCGTGCTAAGGAAACATTCGTGGAAGTAAAGAAGAGCTTTGTTGAGGCTTCCACCTTAGGAAGCCAGGAAAAGACACTAGAGACCAGTGCAACGTTAGAGGTTGATCCTTCCGTACTCACTGTTTTTTTGAAGACCTGCATGAAGCTACTGCGTGACAAAAAAGTTATTGAAGGACTGCAAGAATTAATAAATAAATGTACCAATGACGAAAAGATCCCTAATGAACAACATGTGGTAAGAAAGATTGGTAAGCATAAAGCACGAACAAGACGTGAGATGCAGCTAACAGTAGAGATAGGTGATTATGAAATGGACCAGGTAATTTTGAATCTGCGGTCTGATACGAATGTTCTGCTGAAACAGACATGGGAAAGGATGGGCAGACCTACGTTGCAGTGGTCTACGCTTCAGCTCTGAATGGAAAATCAGCAGAAAATCATCCCCATGGGACAATTGTATAAAGTGATGGTTGATATTGAAGGTGCGAGTGAATTAGCGGACTTTGAAGTTATAGAAATTGTCAATGACGCAATCCCTACCTCACACTCTTGGGAATTGACTAGGCTATTAACATTAATTGGGTCGTTAATTTGAAAAAGAGGAAAATGACCTTTGAAAAGAAGTTGCTTAGGGTCGTAGTGCCACTGGATCCTCCGGAAGGAATGCACTATACCGAACATGTCCATGATTATGTAGAAAGTGATGACAACTCAAGAACTGGATCAAATATACAAGATAACAGCATGAGATCGGGATTGGGTCAATCTACTGACAGATGGATGGATCGCATGGCACCGGGAGAGTTCATGCACTTCTGACTCGGATGAGGAATTAGAGCATTGGAAAAACCGCTTACATCAAGTATCTACATTACGATGCAATATGATGACGAAGTCACTGCGTTGTGTTTTGTCAAAGGTAAGAAAGCTACCTTATTATGATGGTCTGACTAACGTAGATATGTTTTTAAATGAATTTGAATGTGAAGTCCGTAAAAACCACCGTTTTCAAGAATTGAAGTTTGTGGTGCGTGCTACACCTACACGATGGTGGGGTACGCATAAGGAAAGTTTTGCTGGATGGAGGGATTACATGTGAATGATGAAGTTACGATTTGTGCATGCTAATACCAAGATGACTAAGAAGTATAGTGGGAAGGATGGTCCACGCGATCACCCGGTGAAGTTGACTAAGACGTGGGGGACGGAACCACAACTAGAATGGGTACATACATTTTTCCATAGCTTGGATACAATCCCCATGAATTGGTATCTGGAAACAGAGCTCCGCCATGGCATTGTGGATTGGGATGTATTGAGAGAAAGTTTCTTATTGACTTTCAGCTTCGAGGAAGGGTTTGAAGGCATCGACAATGCGCTTCAACAGATTAAAGAAAGCAGTTATATTCAAAATGCCAAAGGAACCTATGGAATGGACCCAACCTGATTAGAGCACCCAGCTATGCCACACATTGGGATGCTATAATGTGACCGCTGAAGAGGAGGAGGAAGACCTGAGGAATATCAATATTCCAAAAAAAGAGGGGCATCACATAATAGAAGGACCACAAGTAGAGAACCCAAACATCTTTGTACCTTTGAAAACAAGACACGTAAACATTGGCATTGAGGAAGAACCAAAATTCACGAAGATTGGAGATTAGCGGGATGACACTACAGTAGAAAAAGTTGTTGAATTACTTCACGAATATCAGGTCTATTCCCCACTAAGTTTTCATATTTAATGGGCATACTTGGTGATTTGGGTGTTATGCGGGTCGCATTGAAGCCAGATGCAAAGCCTGTCAAACAGGGGCCTTATCATCTTAATCCTAAGTATAATGAGAAGGTTCACTAAAAGCTAGATAAAATGTTGGCTGATGCCATTATAGAACCTGTTGAAGAGTCCAATTGGGTGAGCCCAATGGTAATCCAAGAGAAGAAATAGAAAGGAAAAATAAGGAGCTACCTAGATTTGCGGAAGTTGAATGATGCATATGTCCATGATCCATTTCCAAAGTCATTTACAGATGAAGTATTAGACAATGTTGGAGGGAAGGAGGTCTATTCCTTTACTGATGGGTTTTCCAGTTATCATCAAATTAATATTGTGCTAGAGGATCGAAGTAAAACCACCTTCACGACAGAGTGGGGTTTCTTTCAGTAAATTGTTATACCTATTGGGTTGAGGAATGCACCTGCAATATTTTCCCATGTAGTCATAAAAATATTCAAATAATTCATTAATAAGTTTCTGGAGGTATACTTCGATGACTGGACCATGTTTGGATTGGTAAAACGCCATGTAGCAGTTCGCACCTTATGTTGGATACATGTTGAAGATACCAGATTTGCTGAATTTGAAAAAATGTATATTTTGTGTTCCGCTTGGGACCTTGTTGGGTCATGTCATGTGTAAGAAAATATTGATGGCGGACCCTGCAAATATCATTGTAATTGTGAACTTGGCAGCCCCTAGGAACATCAAGAAGTTGTGCGCGATGTTGGGGGACACCAGAAAACATAAAAATTAATTAAATCATATGCTCAAATTATCGTGCCCATGGAAAAACTTCAAAAGAAGGATGTGACATTCTATTGGGATGAGGAATGTGAGTGAAACTTAGATGGGTTAAAAGAAAATATGGTCACTACGCGAATCCTGGTATTTCCCGATTGGAAGAAGGAGTTTCATGTACATGTGGATGCTTCTTGCATTGCGCTCGGGTCAGTACTAACACATGATGGCGAAGGCGAACTGGACCATCCTATAGACTTCACAAGTAGGAAGTTATCAAAGGCTGAAAAAATTATTCAACGACAAAGCACAAGGGGTTCGCCATGGTCTATGCGCTACATAAATTCAGGCATTATTTGTTAGGGGGACATTTCAAGATGAATGCAGATAATTATGCCTTAAAGTACCTAGTCAACAAGCCTATGTTGGGGGAAAATATTTGCAGGTGGTTGTTATTATTTTAGGAATATGATTTTGAAGTTATTGTGAATCCTGGTCAGTTGAACGTCAATCCAGACCATCTGTCAAGGATTGAAATAGGCAAAGAACCCAGTAATTTGGAGGAAGGGTTGCTAAATGCGTAACTCTTTACGGTACATGTAGTAGATGACCATTTTGTTGACATTATTCAATTCTTAACTGCAAGGATGGCGCTTGAAGGATATTCAACTCAGCAGAAGAAAGAACTAGTCATTCAAGCAACAAATTTTTCAGTCATTGCGGGACATTTGTACAAAATGAGGGCAGATGAAATATTGCGGAGATATGTGCCAGAATTTGAGCATGATAGTATTCTTGCTGAAGCTCATGGGGGAGTTGCAGGAGGCCATTATGCAAGGAAAGCAACTCCGTATAAGATTTTGTGCGTAGGATTATGGTGGCCAACATTGCACAATGATTCCAAATCATACTGTAAGGCATGCGATGCATGTCAAAGGACTGGCAGAGCATCATTGCGGGACGAACTACCGCTACATCCTCATGTATCTTTGCAAGCATTTGAGAAATGGACGATCAATTTTATTGGTCCAATTCAACCACCTAGAAAGAAAATGGGCAGGAACTACATTATCACTACCACAGAATATTTAACCAGATGGGCGAAAGCACAGCCAGTGAAGGATTGTACAATGACTACTGTAGCAAAGTTCTTATTTGGATATGTCTTAACGCAACTTGGATGCACAAAATTATTGATGAGTGATAGGGGAACACACTTTCTAAATGAAACGATTAGTGTGATGATAGATGAATTTCAAGTCTACCATCAGAAGAGTACACCATATCACCCGCATTCAAATGGTATAGTCAAAACTTTTAACAAAATTTTGGAGAACGCATTGACAAAGGTATGTAACGCGTAGCAGAATGACTAGGATGTACGCGTACCTACAATACGATGGGCCTATACGACAACCTGTAAGAAGCTAACATGGAAATCACCATTCAGATTGGTCTATGGGGTCGAAGCGATGATCTGTATGGAGTACATTGTACCTAGTCTGTGAATAGCAACTTTGACAGACATGGTGGATCACAAGGCCTTGGAGGAATGGCTCGTGTAGCTACTGGAGTTAGAGGAGGACCAATTTCTTGCAAGATTCCACCAACAAGTACAGAAGGAACATGAAAAATCATGGCATGATCGCCATATAAAGCTTCACAATTTCAAGATAAATGATCTTGTGTTGTTATACGATAGCAAGTTCACCAAATTTCCAGGTAAATTCCAGATGCATTGGTTAGGACCGTATATTTTCAAGGAAATTACTGAGGGTGGTTTAGTTCACCTCGCGAAGCTAAATGGTGAACCTTTTCCAGAAAAAGTGAATGGGAGATGGTTGAAGTTGTATACGAGGGATCTTACCCCTGTGCAATGACTATATAAAGGTAGGAAAGTCTTAGTGCTCCAAGAAGTTGCAAGGGAGCACAGGACTATAAACTACACTACCTGACTTGGTGACAAGGTAGCAAATAGGTTGCGTGAAGATTGAATTTCGCTCAGGAAGTTGCACCATGGAGGAAGGTGTCGCACAACCCAGCCCAAAAATAGTCGTTGGAGTCACTGTAGCTTATTGGACTAAGAAAATCCTGTTAGAAGGAGAAGGTAAGCAGCAATTAAGGAATAAATATTTGAAAATCTACTGCCAAAGGCACATTTATGATGAAATGATGTTGAGAACGGTCATATTTGAGTCCAAAAATCACTATAAGTATGTCTTGTTGGTATGCAAAGAAACACGTTGTTGTCTACGAATTTCTTACATGCAACAAGAAGATTGGGGGGTTTTGTTCAAACACCCAGGGCTAGTTCATTATTCTGATACATTGCGCTGAGTTTATTTGGAGAGGATATCTGAGCCTATGAGTTCTGAGGTCGTGATGTTTGATGCCCCAACTCCAGAAGCTGTAGGCATAGAAGCTACACTAGCAGTGCCTATGGTGCCAAGGTCGCCTAGGCCAAAGCAATCTACTTCCAAGCCATAGAAAAATAAGTCGGTCGTTGAACCAGTGCACCAATCACCTAGAAATAATTCGCAGGAGGTTCAGCAAAAGGGAAAAATGGACAAGAAAAAGCAACCTTTTGTTCCCCTAGATCTAGACGAAGAGGAACTCTTCCAAAAAGTAGAACAACCAGTTGAGTGACTCGAGGGAAAGTCACAATCTTTGTCTCAGGGGCCTGTTGGGATCGGGTCCCCAAGGGTAGAATTGAATTAATTTAGTCATTTTTCGTAAAGAATTTTGTAAATTCTCCACAAAATATGGATGCAGAATGCGTATCTAGTCAAGAGGCACAGGGGCCTTAGCCCCTTGTTTGGGTAAGTGATTGGCAGTTTTGAAGACTCACCCATGAGCTGGGGCCCATGGTATTATATTAGAAAGACTATAAATAGATGATTCTTAGCAAACGATAATGATATATAAGAAAAAAGAAGTATGAATGAATGAATGATGTTGTAAGGGTTAATAGACAAGAAGGTCTGTTCCTATCAATAAGTGAAGAAAAGGCTCTGCAACTGAGTGCGTGGAGGCCTGGAGGAGTCCACAACTGAGTGAGTGGACTCCTGCAGCTGAGTGCATAGGGTAGTTGAAGTCTGTACTGGAAAAATTCTGATTAATAAAGACTGATTTTGGGTTGGAATTACATGCATCTATCTATTTAATTGTTACGTCAGTTTCATTGTTGTTTATGTAATTCAATGTGTTATCTCCATGTGAATCGAGTTAATTGACCGTGTTTATGCTTAACAAGATGATTGAATGATATTCCCGAAGACCTAAATCTATTTTGGGTTAGTTCCATATAAAGAAGATATGTATGTGCGATGGCAGATCTAGATCTCAAGAGCCCTAGAAGACTTGTTCATTTGCGCGAAAGTAGCAGACATATCTTGTTAGGGCCTGATTAATGCAATTGGCTAGTCCCATGAAGAATTGAAGGTATTAAGGATGGGAATAGGAGTTTTAACTCTATCAGAAGGATAAATCTGTGTGGAAGCATATCTAAGGCACTAAAAGACATCACACTAGTCTCTATATGTAGAAAATTGGTTCTTGCATCCCCCAATACTGCTTCGGGTGAGACTGTTGCCTGCGCTATGCAGGTTGCTACCGAAAGGGCCATTTTCGAGAACCATTTGTTGGCTTAAGGGGTCCTGAAATAGGTTCTAAGTTAGATGTACCAACCAACAAAACCCTACATTAATGGCCCTTTTGGCCATAATTTGCATAGTGCGGGCCACAGTCTCACCCGAATAATTATTGGGGGATGCAAGAACCAATTTTCCGCATCTAGAGACTAGTGTGAGGTCTTTCATTGCCTTAGATCTGCTTCCATGCAAAACTATCCTTCTTGTCGGGAACCATTTTTTGGCTTAAGGGGCCTTGACCCAAGTTCAAAGTTAGTTGTACCAACCAATAAAGCCCTACACTGCTGGCCCTTTTGGCAGCAACCTATGTAGCGCAGGCCGCAGTCTCACCCAAGGAAGTATTGGGGGATGCAAAAACCAATTTTCTGCATCTAGAGACTAGTGTAATGTCTTTCAGTGCCTTAGATATACTTTCGTGCAGAAGTATCCTTCTGATAGAGTTAAAACTCCGAATTTGGCCCTAAATACCTTCAATTCTTCATGGGACCAACCAATTACATTAATCAGGCATTAATAAGATATGTCTTCTACTTTCATGCAGTTGAATAGGTCTTCTACGGCTCTTGAGATATAGATCTGATATCATGCAATCCTATCTTATTTATTTGGAACTAACCTAATTTAGATTTAGGTCTTCGTGAATATCATTCAATCATATTGTTGAGCAGAAACATGTTCAATCAACCTGATTCGCACGGAGAAAACACATTGAATTACAGAAACAACAGTGAAAGTGGCATAACAATTAAATAGATAGATGCAAGTAATTCCAACCCAAAACCAATCTTTATTAATCAAAATCTTTCCAGTACATACTTTAACTACCCTACGCACTCAGCTGCAGGGGTCCATGCACTCAGTTGTGGACTCTTCCAGGCCTCCGCACATTTAGCTGTGGAACCTTTCCTTCGCTTACTGACAGAACATACCTTCCTGTGTATCAACCCTTATAACATCGTTCATTCATCCATACTCATTTTTTCTTATATATCATTATCGTTCTCTAAGACTCATTTATTTATAGTCTTTATAATACAATACCATGGCCCATGGATGAGTCTTCAAAACTGCCTATCACTTACCCAAACAAGGGGCTAAGGCCCCTATGACTCTTAACTAGCTACGTGCTCCGCATCCATATTTTTGCAGAGACTTTACATTCTTTTTGAAATTATTTACAAAAAAAGACTAAATTAATTCAATTCTACCCCTGGGGACCCCATCCCAACACCAGTGTCTTAGTCTGTACTGCAATCCACACTAGATTAGCAGGACCCTAAACTGAGACTCCTCCCTCAGGATTTACCGTGTATCCCACCAAAATTGGTGAAAGGATTCCTAAGCCTTTGGGAGTGAACCTTGAGACCACCTCCGCCCCGGATTCTAAAATTTATCCCGCAAACCAATGCTCAAAACCAAGATAAACATCCCAACACACCATGGCATCTGAAAAAGGAAAGGGTAGGCTGAAAAAACATTATCATAATCCGGAGAAACCATGCCACTGACAACAAAGATAACCATACACCAAAATGCAAATCCATTCATGTCAAAACCAGCTAGGAGATCACATATGCAATATGTTACCTCCAAGTATTCCTGCTGAAGTTTATTGATCTTTCTCTTCCTTGCTTTATCTTTTCTTTCCTCTCATTTCCTCATCCTTCCTTTAATTCTTTTTCCTTTCCTTGATCAAAAGAAAAACTTGAGCAAAAAATTGAGCCAAGAGCTTGCCAACTGATCCTCAGAATTCTTTTTATCAATGAGGCCTCTATTTTTTTCATTTTCCATTATTTTCCTTCATTTTCCTCCTCACATGCAACCTATGCCCTTTCACCTTACTTTTCCCCTATTTTCCTTTATTTGCATAAATAATTGTGCCAAAAATTTCTTTTTGCCTTTCCAAATCCTTTACCATCGTATTTTCCAATATCTTTAGCCATAATAAACCGAAATGAACACCCACATCAGGATGTCCTGTCCAAAAGTTATCTTGGAATACGTGTCACTTACTCATTGTCTTATTTTGCCTTTATTAACTTTTATTACATGGAACTTTCACCAGGGCTGTTATAGAACCATCCCCCTTCGCGAACACCATCGTCGACGTTAAACCACACCAAGACCTCAACAAAACAGCTGAAAAGCAAACATACTCTTAATGGAGCTTTAAAACTTAGCTCATTGTAGTATTTACAATGAAAGACCTACTCAAAAGCAAAACCTCATGACAACATGACAACATACTGCATATTGGAGATTTATAACGCAGCACATTGTGGTATTTACAATAACCACACATACACATATGAACATTTTCTTAACCAACATATAACAGGATATGATGCCTATATGAATCAATAGCAAAATCGAGAGGCTTACACCTCCACCCTCAAAAGTGGTTCCAGGATTCACCTCCTTCCTAGGGAGTCCAGAATCCACTGCCACAGTCAAAGCTACATCCAATGTCTATCATTATAATCTTATGCCAATTGTCCTCTCAGTGAACAGTTATTGGCTCATTGTTCCATAGTGCACTCCTAATGTACATCTGATTCCATATGGAAATTATCATGACCAAATCAAATCCATCCTCAACCTTCCCTTCT
Organism: Pinus taeda; assembly: GCA_000404065.3. Lineage (NCBI taxonomy): Eukaryota > Viridiplantae > Streptophyta > Pinopsida > Pinales > Pinaceae > Pinus > Pinus taeda. The sequence continues at coordinate 14,500 of APFE030997584.1, forward strand.
CTACTACATAGTTCCTCAGGCAATTTGGTCACCCCCTTCTATGCAGTCACTCACCTTCCAAGTTCCCCGACATCCCCTATCTCGAGTGATCCATCCATTGGCAAGGCTTCCTCGTATCGAAATATACAAAACCAATGCATATACATGCTTCAAAACCATCATACCGGTCATACCATGCTCATGGAAATCAATGGACACTATTAGGTACCAATGTCCCATAATGGCCCTTATCCTAAAGTGCTTTACCATCAGACTATTATTGTTGCCTATTTTAATTTATTTTGTTCTTGTTGCTGATGCTTACAGTTGATTTCAACCACCCAATCGGGCATTTATGTGCTTCATGTACCAAGCACATAACTTCCATTAGATTAAAATAAATTGAATAACTTTAAATCCTACCTCATTGGTAGCTCATCAATAAGGTACACTTGCAATCTTGTTTACTTCCTATCACAACAATTCAAACTAGCATCTTTGACCAAATCATCATTTATAAATATATCACATCAGGTTAGCTCAAAACACAACCATCATAGATCAAAATCATAAATCAAATGTAACCATCATAAACCAGAATCATAGATCATATGTAATCATCATAAACTAGAATCATAAATCACATGTATAATAAAACTGGAGTAAAATAGTGATACTTATCATTTAATCAATCCTCATCTTCTACCTTTGTCTTTATTCTGTACGCACTCTAGATCGATTTCCACATCTGGAAAACACCCAGTTCCTTCTCCTCAACCATGTACACATACACATAGTGTTCATCACTCGCATACAATCGCACACAATATACAATACCATGCAATACATGCACCTGCAGCTGACATGCAAGTCATACACCTACACCCAGTGTATAACACAACATAATACATATGCCTACATCCTATGTACTCCACCACACAATACATACACCTATACCTGATGTACAACACAAGACATATATGTACACAGGTACAACACAACGAATACACATGTCATGATACCATAACTACACCATGCACATACATAATTCCGCATGTACACAACACAACATGTACAACATGCACATAATATTCCATGTATACCAGTACCATATATATAACAAGTACACAGCACCACCTGTACACCGCACCACTACACAATGTGTGCACAACATCACATGTACACAACGCCATGCACAAAGTGTACACAACACCACATGTAGACGACACCACTTGTACAACATGGAAACAATACCACATGTACAGAGTACCACATGCACGACATGTACACGACACCACATGTACACAACATCACATGCACGACATGTACACAACATCACATGCACGACATGTACACAACACCACGTGCACACAACACCACATGTACAACATGTACTCGACACAACATGCTCACAGCACCACTTGTACAATCATGCAGGCAACAAGACATGTACATAGCACCATATGTACAACATGCACACAACACAATATGTACATAGAACTTCATATACATGTACATAGCACCCTATGTACACAACACTACATATTCAACATGCACACAACACCATATGAATACAACACTACATGTAGATCATGTCCACAATACAATATGTACACAACACTACATATCGAACATGTTGGTGAGCCCCAGTATTGTAGCAATAATGCTACAACTCCTGGGGCTTCCTGTCTCTTAATTTTATCAACCCGGTAGTTCGTACAAACTTGGAAGTGGCGGTGCTATATGCACAAGTCCGCTAGGGCTTAAGCCAACTTCTATGGTCTTACAGAAGAAGCTCTATCAATGATGAACGAAAGCTAGCTCAAAGAAGACTAATCTACTTGACAACAATGAACTGAAAGCAAATCAAAGCATGTAAACCTAGGAAACCCTAATTTAACTAGTCTAGCCTCTATAATGCAAATGACATGAAGGAAACTTCTACCAATGCTGCTACTATCTCTAATAAGTGAAAAATGCATGGATCTAAACTGCTTACATCATAAAAGACATGTTTTTGTATTTTTCCTTTAAGTGGGTGGAATGATTATGATTGTGTGCTAATTGGGGTTTGGTTGTGCAGATGGGATGGAGAAGGAAGGAAAGCGTGGAACAGGTTGGGGAGGCTAGGTGAGGTCCCTATGGACCCTTAGCATCCATCCACAGAGGTTTTCCACGTTCAGAAGCTCGGAAACCGAGTGAATGGCCTCCTACAGGATGTCTGCAGGGGATCCTACAGGATACTCAGAGGTTACTACAGGATAGTCCTGTAGGTCTTCTACAGGATGTTCTGTGCAATTCTACAGGATGCTTGGCCGTGAAGGTTTGAAGTGATGGAGGAGTGATGGAATGGTAGGAAGAGATGTGCTTGCATGCGTGTTCAAGATGGAAGAGATGGTAATGGAACGAGAAAGAGGAGTGTAAATGAAACCAAAGATTATGACTGTCACCAAACCAAAAATGCATCAACCTAAATTACTTATGCCATGAATTCCAATAGCAGATTTTATTATGAGAATGCAGCAAAGACACATAAGTATAAACAAGGGAGGTACTGGGCGCTTGAGATGGGCCCAACCCCAAGAACTACAGCCTCCCAAGAGAGATTTAGAGCTGGTGCAAAGTTGGATCCATCTTTATTAGCCAAGAATGAAAATTTACATCAAAACTGTCCACAAGGAGAGCTTGAGAAAGAGCTGAAAGCAAAACTAATCCATGGCCTACAAATCGAATTACAAACTAGCTAACTAATGGCTAAAACAAAATAACTAGCTAACCAAAAATGACTAACTACCAGCTAGCTAAAAATGACTGCCTACTAGCTGCCTACTAGCTAACCCAAAATGAGGCCATAAGCTCTCTTATTTATACAAATTCGAGGACCCAACAGTCCTCCTAAAAGTTAGGGACTCGGCTGCCCAAGACTTGTAGTTAACAGCAGTCCAACTTGACTTGCTTGGCTGCCCTTGACTTGTAGTTAACAGCAGTCCAACTTGACTTGCTTGGTTGCCCTTGACTTGTAGTTAACAGCAGTCCAACTTGACTTGCTTGGCTGCCCTTGTGCTCATTGATTTGGTGGCCTTTGAACTCCGAGCTGATGGTGGAGAATTCGAGGTAAGGGCCCATAAATGAGGGGGGCACCATCCTACAAATCCTCTAGCTTTTTCTCCCACGAATTTGGCTGCCAAGTGCTCATTAAGACCTTCAATTTTGTCTCCAAGTTGACCAACAAGGCTACACAAAGCACCCATTAGACTTGTTGGCATAATGACTAACCAAATTCACTCTATTAACATAAAAATAATCAAAAACATGCAATAAACAAATGAGAATGGTGGACTAAGCCAAATTAGGAAGTTGAATGAGCCCAAATAATTGTACATTTTTGGGGCTCATCATCACCCCCCTACTGAAAGTGTTGCTCATCCTCTGAGCAACCAATCTCTCTCCTTGTCTTTGATGGCCCTGATGGCCTCCTTGTCATGCCAAGCTTCATATGATTCTCCGCTTCTTTAAATGCCGGTTGATTGGCTGTCCACAGGCTGTAGGCGAGTTCTCCTGTCATTAGGATGCAGTCCAACGCATCCTTGGAAATCGAAAAATGACCAGTCTCTTGTTGTAATATTGGCAACCCACATGACAAGGCGTAACTTTAACCACTCATGATGAAAGGCCTGATCAATCCGATTGAAATTTCAGAGAGAAACCAACTTGCTTTGCTGAGTGCAGCCATGAATTTCTGCACCCAAATCCGAGTGGGAAACAATAAGGAATGCAGCCTTCCTACTGTGATGAAATTCACCATGACCCTTTGCCAAAAATTTCTTTCACGGATTCTTTTCAGCCGATATAATCAGCCTCTCAAATGTCTATCCAGATACTCTTTCACCTCAACAAGACTCCTGGTCCAAAAATCCTCCAAGTGAAATAGGAAGTATGGATTTCTTGGAAAATACATAACGGCTATTACCCATCTGAAGAAGATGACGATCCATCCTACTTGAACGAAGGCAACTCAATAGCAACCGTTATTCTGTGCACCATATCATAATCATGTCGCGGGAAGTGAATGCATTTCCACTTAACAATAAAAATCAAGACAGAAACTGTGACTAGGAAGCCTGCAAATGAACAGAAAACTGACCTGGCCATGATATAGTCAGGTTGGGATGCACGAACTACAATCCAACACTTGAGGACGTGATCCGCAGTGTTGTCACACCCTCTTTTTTCATGGGAATTACAACATGAGAGTGCTAAAGGAACCTTTTGAGAGTTGATCTTACGAATGGTTTTACCTGCTAAAACCGCGCAGGACAAGAGCAGAAGCAGTAATACACATGATATGAAGAGTATAGTGCCGGACACTAGGAACCAGAATGATCCACTTTGGTTGGATGGGAAAGCGAACTTCTTAAATTTCCAAACAAAGTAAAGCTCAAGGATCATATGAAGTATGACAGCCAATACCAATCCTCCAATATCGCTCCACACACGAGTCCAGCCAGATTGGACCATACCTGGAAGCAAATAGCCTATGAATACACACATTGTAAGTCTCCAGCAATCAATTACCAGTTGATCTTCTCTCAGCAGAACGCCCACTTCCTTCTTTTTTCTTGCTTGTAGACCATATAACAGATATCCCAAAAATCAATCAAACCCAGCATCTGGATTGTGAGAGCGCTCAGAACGAGAGCTACACCAGGAATCCAGTGTGCTCGCCTCTTCAACGCCTTACAGACATCCCATACAAGTAATATCAGAAACAAAATTGCGCACACACTCGATGCAACAGCTCTAGAATGCCACCAAAATGACTATGAGTGTGTTCTTCGTTTCCCATATTGGAAATGCCAATAACATGCGAGGGATGCCTTCACCACGACTCTGAATTCGACCTCGAATCTATCTGCTCTGCTACAAATGAGCCTGCATCGCAATGTTTCAAGGAACAAATACGGCCTTTAACAATCGGAAAGATATTCGGCTTGCTGTAAGTTTTGACAGATTGTGGAAGAACTTCAGTTGAGGATGTGGAAAGTACAGATGAACGGCAGTTCATGAGTTTTAGCTGAGCCGTGATTTGTGGTGAGGTGGCGTACGCTGGATTTTTCGAACTGCAGTGCTGTTATGAACTGCATGTCTTCTGTGTGTTCTCTGCCTGTGATCTCATCTATCCGTTGCACTGGAGTTAAACAACCAACACTGTCCGTGTTTTTCAATTTCCACGTGAATGATGCTGCGTGATTTTTTTATGACTGCTAGAGAACTGGATGTGGGTGGCTAGTTAGCTGGCCATCGATTCTTTAATCCTAACCATCTCATTCATTCATGCAATGTTCAGATTAGATTCATGCAAACAGAGGAATCAGTTTTGTCATGTACCTGAGAGTCGAATGGCTGTCGTGAGCTGTTGTGGGCTGACCTGGCTGCATGCATTGATTTTATGATTGCATGATGGCTTGAATGCTGATCTTTGACTGTGTTTTCCACGTGCAGGTGTCCTCTGGCCGGATCCAAGCTCCAGACAATTGTTTCCACGTTCAGATCTGCACGTCCAAGCTGCTGTTGCTGCATCTTCCCCGAACCAGAACTTGTTTTCGACATTTCTCCCAAACGGTAGATCGGTTTGATCTGAAACTTGGTGAGCATGTTACTACCATCATTATGCATCTCCCATATCAAATTTGTGATCAATGGATGCACGAATTTCGAGAAAAATGGAAAATGGCTGAAGATTTCAGAGGTCAATTTCTCGGAAACCGTGCATCAGAATCTGCTGAAACTGCTTGGGTAGGCTACTATCACCCATGTGCATCTCCCCATGAAACAGGTTTTGAAATGGATGCACGGTTATGGAGAAA
>APFE030997586.1:0-13825 GCA_000404065.3 Pinus taeda
AAACAAGCTTCTAGAATGCTCTAGAAATGACCACAAGTAACTTTTTTAAGATGAAACTCGCGCCTTTTGACCTTTACAGGAGTACACACCCACCCTTTTACATACATAGCGTGCAACGATGCGGGTATTATGAACTTGGGATGCGTACACGCAGGTAAGGTTGAGAGAAACTGCGTACCCAGAGATAAATATGTTTTTTTAAAGACTTTATCTCTTTCTTGAAGTTTGACATGGAGAGCAGAGGTATGAGGCTTGCCAAGGAGGATAGTATGACTGTTGATGGAGCCATACTAACTGCAAATAGTCATGGTGACAAATTTTAGTGTAACAAGGCCTGAGAGAGAGAGAAGGTGAAATGCTTTACAAGAACATGGCCAACTGAAAACACTGCCGCCAGAGAACTTGGATGAAGAAGTACAACTGATATCTCAAGTACATGATGTATGTGGTATGGGCACAGCCATCATAGTAGAGTACATAAAAATCTAGATCCAAGGTATGGGCGCAGCCATCTAGTAAGGATCGATAAGTAGACTCAGGCATGGTCGCAGCCATCCAGTGAGTGAGTCATGTAATGATCACAATAATCCACAAAATCGAAACCTGGATCTCAACAGAAAAAATCTAGGGTCTTGCGCTCCATCTCGACCCGAAAAAAGTACAAGTTCAAGCATGCGAATATGGGAGTCGAAGTCGAACATGCAGGAACATCGTCTGAGTACCAGTCAATGATGAAAACTGTTAACAGATGCGAGAGGTACCACCAATAATGACAATGGTCCTCAAGGTAGTGTAAGTACAATCTACGGCGCGCGAATCAGTGAGATGGCGTTGAACACCCATAGAATCATTCGATCAGAGGCCAATGATGAAAACCTTGCATCGAACACGAAGAACCTGCCATTGAGGCAGGCAGGCTCTAAGGCACCTGAAGGGAGTCTCTAAGTCAACTTCTTGGATAATGAGCTGAAGTCGACAAGAAGTGGCCTTGATCGAAGGTGGGCCATAATGTTTCCTACATCATCGACACGAGACAGAGAAGGATAAGATGTTTTTTGTGAGGTATCAGAGGGAGGTTGAGTATTCTGCAGTGTTCAACTTCTCTTGAACATACTAGCGACATGACAGTGGATTTGGCAGCGTTTGACATCAAATGATCAGGGGTAATGGTGACAGGGCAATGAGAAAATGAGAGGTCAAACAGGATAACCCAAACCCATGGAGGCAAGTGTAAAAACAAGATGAGATGTCCCCACCTAGACATGAATGCAGACAAGTGCCATGTTCAAGAGCGACATACTGCCGACACGACAATAATTGTGGTTCCATTTTCCCCACCATTGCTGGCGATTACCCCAGTTATTTTTATCAAGCTTGACGGGGATAGCATATGCTTGTAAAGCTTCATTTCGACAGAATCCGATGTCATTAAGTTTTAACGAGTCTGACAAAGGAAGAACTCGACATCTTTTCATGTTTAGAGAGTTTGAAAAGACAGCAGAAAAGTAAACTCCAGGGGTGTCCTTTTTCGTAAAGTTGTGTCTCTTGAGCTTGAAAAAGTATAAAACAATGCTCGAAAGAACCTCCCGATCATTACGACTGAGGAGTACTTTTCATGATTAGTGATTTCGACCTGAAAAATTAAAAAAGCGACCGAAATCACGTCGTTTCGTAACTGTTAACGAGCCTGAAACGACAAGGGCCCGACGATCTTTTTGTCTTTACACGGTTGGAAAAGAGCTTAAAGGCGACCGCCTCTTATTTACTTTTAACGAGTCAAGAGGAATAACTTGGTAATATTTTCATATTTAGATGGTTAGAAAAGAGCTGAAAGAAGACCTCCATTTTTATTCTCTTTAACGAGTCAAAAAGGGAAAAAAATACTCGGCAATCTTTCATATTTTTACAGTCAGAAAAGAGCTTAAAGGTGATCTCCTAGGGGAACGAGTGGTATAAAGGATAGCAACTTGGTTCTGGCAATGGTGGAAACTGACTCAAAAACATGTAATGGTGTCAAGAGGGCTGGGCTAACAAACCACTCTTAACTACGGTCCCTCAGGAAAGGAAAACAAACAAGTGAAAGCATATGATCGGCCAAAGAGATGGTGGCAATGGGATGAAAACAACCAAGGCTCATCTAACAGAATTTAGCGAATAAAGATAGCAGTCACGAGATGTACAATGGGTATGGCTTCATTTTTACACAAGCTTGAACCATGGAGAAGTTTGCTTGGATTCAGTTTCATGTTTACACAAGCTTGAAACGAAAAACTATGCTTGTTATATGTTCGCATGCCCCCAACATAATGACACAAAACGAGGTACATGCCCCCCAAGCTTCATCGCATTCAACAAAGTGGATGGAATGAAGGTTCACTTTCAAGATCTTGGAAAGACTCGACTTGTATTTTACGAGATCTTAATCAAAAGACTCGATTTTGGAAAGGGAGTTGTTTCATTTTTTAATGAGGTTGACACAGTGAAATAACTATCCTCATAACCCTTGTTTCATTTTTTAACGAGCTTGACACAAGATCAAGAACTATGCTCGACCAAACCCAGTTCCATCTTTTAAGGAGCTTGACATAAGAAAGCGAACTATGCTCTGACCAAACCCCATTTCATTTTTTAAGGAGCTTGAGATAGGAAAGTGAACTGTGCTCCGCACAAACTTCATCATAATGAGCAAGAAGCCGTCGCTTCCAAGAGTGCCAGTCCCGGTGGAACGATCACATCCTGGAAGTTAGGACCCAATGCCCCCAGGACACTATGCACGACGACGACATCATTGGATACAGGTACGGGATAAGTGGCCACATAGTTGACTTGTGGCGGGGTAGATACAACCGGTGGATAGAAACTAGGAGGGGATGACAACTGCGCAGGAGGAACCGGGGGACTAAAGAACGATAATTGATCTATAGTCACAATTCTTCCGTCGTGTGGAAAGAAAACCACACGGAAAAGTGAAGAGACAAGGGCCCCCATGGCATAAACATAGTCACGACCAAGGAGAAGACTGAAATCTAAAGCACCTTGGGTAACTAGTACGTCTATGTAGACAGATTTGCGTCCCAAAGTAATAGGGGACTTTGGAAGGATCCCTAATGGTTGACTGGTTCCTCCGTCAAACGCCATCAGATTCTGTGCGACCAGCACAAGCTATGGGGAACCCAAAGCTTGCCAAGTAGTAGAAGGCATAAGACTGACAGATGCACCCTCATCCAAGATAGTGCCAGGTACTGCCTTATCATAGGCATGTAGTGTAATCTAGAAAGGCACATGGGATGGAAGGCAGAAAGTAGTCTGGTGACTCCAGTCGAAGGAAACGACTGAACTACTTGGTGGGGGAATCGTATGATTGCCCCCTGCTCCGAAGAAGGACTCTCAGGATCAGCTAGGATAGGAGAGTCGTTTTCGGACTCAAGAGAATCTGACGAGACGAGAAGAACATAAGCATGACGCTCTTTCAAAACAGAGTGATCAATAGGCAGTGAATCCAAGTTGACACTCTCTCCGACCAATGGTTGGTCCCGAACAGGGTTATCACAGCTAGGTTCAGAAAGAGGAGGATGGACAAGATAAGAATCTAAATCAATCTCTTTGTCAACAGGGAGAGGATCTGAAGAGAGCCTCTGATAACCAATGGGGAGTTGAGGTGAAGAAGCTGTAAGACTGTTCAAAACAACAAAAGCTTTATCCATTACCGGACAAAGGTGAAGGAAATGGTTGCCTTCACATAGTCTACAGGGGATTCGAATCTTCCCTTTCTTCTTGCCATAGCCAGTTGATAGGGTAACATCACCATGAGCTTCAGAGGGCGATGAGGGGTGGGCCGGATTGTGAGACCATACTTCTAAGATCCTAGGAATGTCAGGATAATCATGAAGAAGATGGTCTCCCTTGCACAATTTACAAGGGAACTTAACCTTCCGCGGAGGAGTAGAAGGAGTTCCAACCTGAGCTATACTTGGGGCAGTCGCTGCACTTTTAGCCTCTCGCTTATGAGACTTCTTCTTCTTCATCTTCTTCTTCTTCTTCTTAGCCACCTGGTTACTTGAATCCAGACTTTCACCAGGCGAAGTAGAAGATGAGGACGTAGAAACAGGAAAGGAAGGGGAGAGGTCCACCTTGGAATCAACATGATGTTGTTCGGGTGGAGGAACTGATTGACCAGTAATTGAGACACTAGGGACCACGGAGGTTGAGAACAACCAAACAGGAAACCCAACAGTTAACCCAGGAAGGGACAATGTTGCCATGTAAGAAGCACCAACATTCCCAAAAGGAGGAAAAATGACTAGGATTCCTATCAGAGGGGATTCCTAGGTTGGTGAACTCTGGAAAAGTTGCCATCAAAAACTGTAAATCACACACGGGGCTGAAAAAAAGTCCTGACACACAATCAAACGGTCTGTTATCACTCAAGTTGTCCCTAGGCTCCTAACAGGGATACGACCGAGGTAACCACAAACCAATCTTCTGATTGCAGGTTCTAGCCCACCTGCAATTGGAGAGGGCTCTCTCCTTTTGATTCAACCTTAGTTGATGATTTTAGGCTAGCTTTCTGACTTCAAGGGAGTGTTGATTGTGATTGGAAAGAAGGTAGGATTCTCAAACAAAGAGGCACAGTAAAGTGTGATAAGTTTCGAACCATTGGGCATGGAGTCACAGATTGAGGCTTGCGAGTGTTTTCTTGGTCACAAGGGGATACGGAGCGGGATAGCCACACAGGATACAATTTTCTGTCTGCTGAAAGTACGGAGTCAACATCAGGGATGAAAGGCAAAGGAGAATCATTTAATAATGCTGACAAAGAGGAGAAATGGATGAATGGGATCCAAGAGCAGTTAAGAATTCCTAAGACATGCACTCATATGTGAAAGAAACAACATAAACCAGATCATTTAAGAATACAAGCTCATAACTATTTCTGAAAAAAACATTGAGAAACGCAGAAATTGAACTTAAGGTGTAATGAAACAAATCTCAAGCTATTCTTTTTTCCTGCAATTTAGAAAGGTGGAAAGGTGGTAAAAAACATAAAATTAAACAGAGGAGAGGAACACTTATTGGATCATGTAGAAGCACAGGAATTTCGTGATCATTCCTTGGCCAAGAGAAAACATCAATTAGTTTCGCAATCCATGCTTTCAGCAATCTTTGATTATGGAAATTATGACAGTTATTGTGCGATTCTCTGCTCGGAGAAAATGCTGGAAAGAAGACTGACCAACAACTACTACCAACCAACAAACCCCTCATAGCATTGCTCAGGGTGGTATTTATAAGCAAAATATCAGAAAGACATCATTACAAGTGACCTCGACAAGTTTGCTTAGAGAACTCTTCAAAAATCTAAGTGTTGCTGGAATTAAATGCAGGTAAATCTTTTTGGCTACACTCGGGGCAGCTGGATCGGAACAGGTGACGAGGTGGCCCTTGGGGGCTAGATGCGGTGCTGCTAGAGTGATTGTGCTTCGGGAACTGCAGTTTGTCTCTGGTGTGAATTAAATGTGCAATAATTACGATTTGAGAGCTTCAAGGAGCTTCGCCCTCTTTCTATGAATCTGCTGGAAGATATTAAATTTTCTCCTGCTTCGGGCCGCTTCTCAAGATATTCGTTGATACTCTTTGCCGCTACATTGATGGCTTCCGCCGTCGACTAATACTCTTTAACACGCTTGATGCCTGATGATTTGATCTGATATACTTTAAACTATGTGATTGATCTGCTGTGTTCTTTAAACCAGATCCTTTTGGCACGATCAGGCGATTTTCGGGCTTTTCGCCGCGCAATGGGCTGAGAAATCAGAAGATTCCGCAAAGATTCCCCGAAATGGCCTATTTCCCATAGCGATGCCTGATGCACTAATCGCGCATCGAAAACTACCTCTGTTTCTTGTCCTGGAGCTCCGAAGTGCGAGTTTTCTTCCTGCGCGAAGTTTCAGCTTTCTGGCTGCTGACGTCGGCTGTACGGTAGATGACGTCAGCTGTGGTGGGTCCCTCGTACAGAGCAACGTGGTGAAGTGCTGATACTGGAGGTAATGTGATGAAGAAACTCCGATGCGATATCGCAATATCGCGTCGACGGGGAACGGAGGGTGCTTGAGTTGGACACTCGGTGCTTGCGATCGCCGATCGGCGATATCGTAATATCGCGTCGGCAGGGAACGAAGGGTGCTTGAGTTGGACACTCGGCGCTTGCGACCACCAATCGGCGATATCGCAATATCGCGTCGGGCGGAGACAGATGGGTGATGACCTGCATGGAGATGAAAGTGCGATGTTGCGATGCAATCAGGCTTTAAGGTTCTATAGAGTGTAAGTTTTGGGAGGAAAGAGCCAGTAAGTGGGTTTGAAGGGCATTTGAGGATTCGGAAGGTGTCCGATTGCCTCAAAGGAATTTTATACTTTGGAAGGAGTCCACTGTATCTGGGAGGTGGTTTTGGAGGTCAAGGGTTCTTGCTGAGTTTCAGATAAACTGAGCAATTCCCGAGAGTACTTATGGTTATTTTTCAACCAGGGGGAGGGATATTACGTAGGGGGATTTTACTTAATATTAATAAGGCGATGGGGAGAATAGGGAGCTAACTAATAATGTTAGTGGTTAATATGGAGGTGGTAAGAAAGCGCTAAGTTCAGGAGAGCTTAGGGTGTTACAAGGGGGTAGGACCATACTTTAGGAGAAAATATGGAACAACTTTGAGTAAAGCAGATCTTTACCAAAGCCAGTGTTATGAAGATGAGGGAACTTAAGAGGTGTCAAGGAGATCTTGACCTCTTTTGGGGAAGTTAGTTAATGATTGGAGAGAACAGAGAAGGGGAGTCAGTTATACCTCTTTTGAGATTCTTGCATACAAATCTTTGTTGATTGTGTCCTGAATGATATGACACCTGAAAATCTGGAACTGGTCAGCAATTTAGGATTCAACAACCTCAGAACTACCTACCCAGCCTACTTAACTAGCATTTTTTCTTCTTTTGTTTTGGGGTGCACTTAGACTTGCAAACCTGTCATTCATTTTTATTTTCATGCTTTCCTATCTACATACTACCCTTATTTCTTCCAGAGCCCAGATTAAGCTGTTGGGCTCCTCTGCTTCTCTACCTATCTAAGAATCTGCCAAGATTAAACTGTTTGGATAGATTTACAATCTCTATATTCTAAAACAGGAAATTTAAACCTAGGGAGACCAAGATTAAGCTATTTGGACCTCCCTTTAACTGAAAAATGGCAATACCGGGATAACTTTACAAAATTTGAAGGTAATTGGATGAACTTGAAGTAGCCTTCTTCACTTGGAGACTGCTAAGCAAATATGGAGCATTGCAGCGAGCAAAGTACAACATATTTGGCCTGTAAAATGCCAATCATGAAAAATGAATAACCTACTGCAGTAGGAAGCTAACATTGTGACCACTCCACCTAGCAAAAATGCATGAGGTGATGACACCACATTCCCTGTGGTATGCTTTCCTGTGCCACACAACCATTCATTGCCGGCAAGAAAATGATAGTTTAGGAAGATTTGATAGACAAGGGGCTTGAGACTTCCTACCATCCCATCTCGATAATTAAATTAATTCTACATTGAATAAGGCCAATGTTGGGGCCATTTTCCTAATCTAATGGCAAGTGAAGCAAGGGTAATATAGTCACCTTAGTGCTTGGTATGTAGCTCGCACCATGAACCATTTTGAGTGGCAGTCGAGTAGGCCTCAAAGTCTTTCTAGCCTTTTAATTTGGCGTAATAGAAAAAACACTCGATATGATAATAAGTGCATAGTTGGGGATCATAATCATAGAGAAGCACATGTAGTTTGTACTTAATTCTCCCTTATTCAACACATGGATCTTTTGGGGACTATCGAAGGAAGCTTTTTCGCTACCTACAAGAATTGGCTCCCCCTTTTCAATGAATTTCTCTCTCTAGCCCATTCTTCTCTACATGCTCGACCTCCTCTTCAATAGGGCTATAGGGAAATTTTGTGACGGTCAACCTACATAAAGAATGCAAAATTCGGAGAGAGTTTTAGTATCGCATTTGGACTATTTGTCTATTCATTCCATTCTCGATTGCTTTGTTTTATAGTCTTTGTTACATCCTACTCCAAATTGGTTCAAGATTACTTTGGTGTTTCATGTATTATATTCCCCCCAACCAATTTTGTGGGTGTTGAAGGTCATCTCATTGGAAATATGATGCAGGATCATGAACGTGCCTATCATATAATTTTGTTTAAAGCCCCAAAGGGGACATGTACAGTTTAGCTAGAGACCTTATTTTCTTTCATTTTATTTAAAGTATTTTGTAATCAGGCCAAGCGTTCTCATTCTGGAGGAATATAGACTATCAAGTTGTTAGGATGTTTTGAGGATTTGGTCAAGTTGACCTTTGTAAATATTAAACAATGTCTTAACTTAAGTTAAAGATAGTTTTGACAAATTTCCAAACCTCTTTTGTTCTGTTAAGATATATTTCTCATCAATTAAAATTATATATGTGTAAGTATGTATTGTGAGAATGTGGAAAGAAGGAAAAAAAGAAGAGCCCTGAGAAATAAAAAGGGCTCTGTGAGCAAGCCACTATATATGCTCTGTAAATATTCATTTCAAAAATAATAGAATTAGCATAATATTAATGTGTTTAATTCCGTGTTCGAATGTATGTTAAAATCTTGTCAAAATGGAAGTGCATATTTGTTAACAAGTATATAAATACCCATAACAACTAGTGGAGACATAGGAGAATAGCCTTATGTTAGGGATGACTAAGAATGCCAAAATGGTGCATTAGAAGATTCACATCTTTGTGTTATATGATTGAAATTAGTAATACTGCATTGAGATTCCAATGAAGGATTTATGTATCTGGGAGGACGAAACCGATTTCATTAGAAATGGTGTTGGTGTATAGCTGGAATAAGAATACGAATTTTCCTTAAAGCCCAAAGAACCAAATACATAATAGAATATGGTGCATCCACAATAGTTTGTGAAAATTGGTTATAATGCTGAGAAATGGAAGACGGGTCCATATAGATGGGTTGGACTTTTCAGGAGGGAGCGAGGGATAATAGTAGTCAAAGCCATGATGGGGTCATGTAATGGCAATAATAGGATCCACAATTAGCAAAGAAAGGATATGAGGATGTCATCACAAGTTATGAGAATCATCAATTACACCAAATAAAATAGGTGAAAGTTAAGTAGGCAAGTCCAAAGAAAACAATTCTTATAAATCGTTGAATTAATAGAGGATTAAAATGGGTTAGGGAACCTGGTAGTTGACTGTCCAGACAGGACCATGGTTAGGAGGTCTGTTAAAATAAGATAATTACTCTTCCATGACGAGTTAGCTAAAAATAGAGAGTCAATTAAATGAGTGATTGCATGATTGAGTGTTTTAGTGTTGAGTTAAGTGATAAAAGACTTTGAGTGTGTGATTGCATGTAGTTGCATGTTAAGATATTTTAGGCAGTTACCTAGTTGGAAAAGGTTTAAATACCCTTCACCGAGTTCATCATAATCATTGTGTTCTGTGTGACGAATAGAAGAGCAGCAGCTCATGTTTTTTGTGTGATTTGTGTTTTGTCTCCTTTACCATTCCAACAAATTGGTATTAGAGTGAGGTTACAAACAAGTAATAGATTTGCAATAATCTGTATGAGAAGAGTAAAAGAGAATGCGAGCACAACTTGGAGAGCTGTAATGTGTGACTGATTTTTTTTTACAGAATGAGGGCCGCAAGTCCAACAAATTTAGCCACCGATTTCCTACGATCACGACTCGTGTACACGCAGATTTTTTTGGCTCGGCTGAGAAGATTTGTTGATAGAAATTTTTGGAGAAAGATGACTTTCTCAAATTTCCAACCCGAGTTCCCACCATTTACAGGGAAATATTATGATGTGTGGGCTATTAAGATGGTGACCACGTTGCATGCACATGATGCTTGGGATTATGTGAAGTTTGGGTTTTTTAGAACCTATGAACGAAGAAGAAGAACAAGCTCTCACTAATGCAAAGTGGGAACAATGGAAGCAAGACAAGAAGAAGAATGCACATGCATTGCAGCTTATTTAGTAGGGAGTGGACCTAGTAGTGTTCCAGAAGGTTATGACCACGTCTTCAGCAAAAGTAGAATGGGATACTTTGGCCAAAAACTATAAAGGTATGGCCAAAGTCAATATTGTTAAGTTGTAGAATACTAGGAGAGATTTTGAAAGTTTGCAGATGGAGACAGAGGACATCAATTCTTTCATGGATCGGGTCATAACTGTTGTAAGTCAGTTAAAGATTTATGGTGAAGATATAAAAGATTAAAGAGTGGTTGAGAAGGTCCTTCGATCTTTGTCTACCAAATTTGATGTTGTGGTAGCAGCCATAGAAGAAGCCAAGGATTTCACATCATTGACAGTTGATGAGCTAATGGGATCACTTCTATTGCATGAGCCAAGGATAGACAAAAATAAGGATTCCACTTTAGAGACTGCTTTCAAAATTTAGGTTTCTATTTCAAGAGACAAAAGTCGAGGATGAAGTAGAACAAGAGGCAGAGAACAAAGGAGAGGATATGGTGGTCAAAGAGATGACCGAGAAAAGAATGAACATGCAAGTGGAAGAAACTACAAAAGCTTCAAAAATAATCAAAGAGTTGAGAAATCAAAGGTGAGATGTTATTACTGCAATAAATTTGGTCATTTTTCTCGTGATTGTAGGAAGAAAATAGGTGATCAAGGGAACCAGAGAGATAATGTCACTACAGAGAGTACTAACTCTATGTTCCTAGCTTGACATACCATGCATGAACCTTCTGCTAGTGTGTGGCTATTATACAGTGGTTGCAGTGGCCACATGACAAGAAACGAGGATTTGGTTGCAAATTTCGATCAATTTGTGAAAACAGAGCTAAAGTTGGGGACTGACAAGACTGTGGAAGTAGATGGAAAAGGAGTGGTCAACATTTTGATCTAGTAGGGGGAGCCAAATAGAATCTCAAAGGTATATTATGTTCCTAGTCTTAAACATAATTTTTTAAGTGTTGGTCAATTCACACAGAAAGGATACAAAGTTATCTTTCAAGGTCAAGAAATTGTTATATATGACAAGCCCCCAACCAAGTAGTTGATAGCAAAGGTGCAAATGATGAGGAACATACTCTTTCCTCTCATTTTGAATTACAACGGTCAGGTGAGTTCTTTTATAGTTGCATGTTCTGAAGATTATTGGTTATGGCACTTTCAATTTGGACACTTGCACTTTTCTGGTTTAATATTGTTGCAGCAGAAACAGATGGTGAGAGGATTACCTCCCATCAAAGAGCGTGCAAGTACTTATGAGTGTTGCATCTTGGGAAAACAACACTGTGAAAGTATTCCAAAGGCAGTTGCATACAGAGCAAAGAAACCTCTTGAGCTAGTGCATACAAACTTGTGTGTACTTAAGAGGACATAGCGGATTGGTGGAAGTTGCTACTTCCTCACTTTCATTGATCACTACAGTAGAAAGACTTGGGTTTAATTTTTGAAGTAGAAGTCTGAAACTTTTACAAAGTTCAAAGACTTCAAAGCCTTAGCATAGAACCAAAGTGATCGATAGATCAAGGTATTGAGGTCAGATCGTGGTGGAGAATATGACTCAAAGTCATTCCATGATTACTGCAAACAACATGGGATGAGAAGACAGTTTACAACTAGGTACACACTGCAGCATAATGGTGTAGCAGAGAGAAATAATAGGACAATTATGAACATGGTAAGAAGCATGTTGAAAGGCAGAAAATTGTCTAATGAGTATTGGGCAGAAGTAGTTGCATGTGCTATTTTTGTGATCAACAGATCTCCTACAAAGAGTGTGATGAAAAAAGTACTAGAACAAGCATGGTCAGGTATGTATTGCAGCATATCTCATCTCATAATATTTGGATGTGTAGCTTATGCACATGTAGGAGTGATGAGGCAAATTGGACGATAAAAGTGAAAAATGCATATTCATTAGTTATAATGAGCAATCAAAAGCTTACAAATTGTATAACCCTGTCTCAAAGAAGACCATAATTAGCAGAGATGTTGTGTTCAAGGAACAAGAGTCATGGAATGGAACTGCAGACAAAACAGTTGATGCACAAGTGCCACTGATGGAAGAAGATGATGTAGCAAAAAAGGAGCAGCAAGAATCACAGGTGAAGACACCAAACAGAGACACACCAACAAGGACTCCAATATTTTTAGAGCAACATGGATCCTCAAGTAGATTAACAAATCGACATTCTCCCAGCAATCAATCAGGTGAAAAATCAAGAAATGGTAAGAGAAAGATGAGAAGTTTGAAATATGTTTATGATGATTCGGATGTTAGTTCAAATTTTGCATTGTTTCCATTCCAAACTTCTTCATTTGAAGAAGTAATCAAAGAAGAAAATTGGGTGCAAGCCATGGATGAAGAAATTGAAGCTATTGAAAAGAATAAAACATGGGATTTGGTTGATTTACCAAAGGACAAAAATCTCATTGGTGTGGAGTGGGTGTTCAAGACAAAGTTGAATGACAAAGGTTAAATTGATAGATTTAAAGCAAGGCTTGTAGCAAAGGGGTTCTCGTAGCAACCAGGAATAGACTTTGGAGAAACGTTTGCTCCGCTAGCCAAATTGGATATTATAAGAGTAGTTCTAGCCACAATAGCTCAAAAAAAGTGGAAAGTATATCAAATGGATGTGATTCAACCTTCTTGAATGGAATTATAGAAGAAGAAATTTATGTGTAGCAGCCTCCACGATATGAAGTTTAAAGTAACGAAGACAAAGTTTACAGGTTGAAGAAAGCGCTCTATGGACTAAAGCTAGCGTTTAGAACTTGGTATAGCAGAATCGACACCTACATGATTAAGAATCAATTTTGCTGAAGCAACATTGAGCCTACCTTGTACACAAAGGTAAAAGAGCATGGAAAAATTTTGATTGTTTTCTTATATGTTGATGACATGATTTTTACAGGTGATTTTGACATAGATGAATTTAAAGCAGTCATGATGAAAGAATTTGAGATGACATCTCTTGGTATCATGAAATATTTTCTTGACACAGAAGTTGAGAAATCCGAAAAAGGAATTTTTATTTGTCAAAATAAATATTCCAAAGATTTGTTGAAAAGATTCAGGATGGAAAATTGCAAACCTACCCCTACACTAGTTGCAACAGGTACAAAGTTAAGCAAGGATGATGAAGGATCAGATGTCAATCCAACTTTATTCAAATGATTGGTTGGTAGCCTAATGTGTCTCACACCTACAAGATCGGATGTCATGCAAGGAGTGAGTTTGATTTCCAGATTTATGGAGACTCCAAAAGACACACATTGGAGTGCAGGAAAAGGAATTTTGAGATACATAGTACGAACTAGATATTGTGGAATAATGTCTGCAAGCACAGAAAAGAAAATTTTGATTAGATACACAGATAATGATTTTGCAGGTAGTTTGGATATTAGGAAGAGCACATCTGGTTTTGTGTTCCACCTTGGTTCAGGTGTGATTTCATGGGCATCTAAGAAGCAACCTATTGTGACACTTTCGTCAGCAGAAGCACAATATGTAGCAGCGACATCGACAATATGTCAAACAATGCGGTTAAGAAGAGTACTTGATGAACTCAACCAGAAACAACAAGGATCAACAATAATATATTGTGACAACACCTCAGTGATTGCACTATCCAAGAATAGTGTGTTTCATCAGAAGAGCAAGCATATTCATACTAAATATTACTTTATTAGAGAACTTGTGAGCAATCAAGAAGTTCACTTGAAACCTTGCAAATCTAGT
>APFE030997587.1:0-13581 GCA_000404065.3 Pinus taeda
AATTTTATACAAGTTAGATTAGTTTGTGAAACATTTTAAGACACTGAAATGTATTAAATTCTTGGTCATGTTGTAAGGACCAAAGGTGATTCTAAATGATTATTAATAGTTTATATTTTTTCAAGGTACAAATAGTTTATATTTTTTTAAGATTTGAGAAAATGAATATCAATTAAGAATGTGTAAAATAATAAATTATATTTTAAAAAATAAATGAAATAATTATAAATAAAAATAAAAATAATATAAATTAATATAATAGATAAACTAGTAGAAAATTTGAATTAATTAAGATTTATATTGAGATGCATGTATTAATATAAAAAATTTTCTAAATGTGAAATATGTAAAATAGACACATGTTAATAAAGGTTTCAAATTAAGATTTGATGTGCTCACTTTTTCAAACATTCATAAGCAATATGAGGATAAGCATATTTAGAAACAAATAAAATTAGATCAATGGGGTGTAAAAATTCTTAATAATGAGTTGTGAGTGAAAAACTAATGCTTCTTACAATATAATTTTAGTAAAAAAAAATGAATATATCTAACTAATTTGGAAGTATAGAAAAAAATGATCTTTTACTGATTGAAAAAGAGATTAATGGATAGTGACAAAACTTTAATGAAAATAAACTAAAATGACTTAAAAAGAAACAAGACATTATAGTAATGAGTATGGTTTGAAAAGTGAGCTATAAAAGAGGAAACTACATGATAGAGAAAGTCATTGAAAGTTATGTTAAAAAAAAAAGGGAAAAAAAGAACAACAACATGCAAAAAAAAATCAATAATAATACTACATAAAGTAAACACATTAAAATTCACATGCAAAAATGCTAGAAGATGAGAAGTCAGAATGCAAGCCCAAAGAAACAAATATACTACATTGAGTGCTTCAATGGATAGGGTGCAAGATACTTGCAAGACTATTTGAAATGTAATGCCATATGGTGAGAAGAATAAAGAATAACATAACTAAAAACCATGCTACAGATGTTGATTACAAAAGAAGCTTAGTGGAAGGAAATGTTAGGTTGAATATGTAACAACATGGAGCTAGAAATTGAGAAACTCTTACCCTACATAATGCACTAATTAGGTAGAGTTTGAATTTACAAATATCATAGACAATATCGTATACCATTTCACAAGGATCTAGTGAGACATATAATAGAGTTCAGTGAGAAAATGATATACAAAATATCCATATGAATGAGTGTATACTTAATAAAACAACTAACACTTGTCAATTGAGTATGTATCCAATTCCATATTTAAAATAGGGACATTACACCACTCATTATAGTTATCATGATTTTCCAACTTTATTCTCTTAAAATTTACCCACATAATGTAACAATGTTATTTCATAAAACAATCATATCTCATTAACCATTTAATAAAACCTATTTATCATTATAAAATATTTATTATCTATCGTTATTTTTTAACACATAATTATTTATAATATTTTAATTCTATAAAAGTCAATAATAATTTTATAATAATAGAAAAATATTCTACTGAAAATGTTATTTTTATCACAAATTATTTTTAAAACATTTTATTTTATTAAAAGTCAAAAAATAATGGTTAAATAATAGAGAAATATCTACCAGAATATTAGTTAAAGTTACCTCTTCTAAATACACCTATTATATTAGTTAAAGTTACCTCTTCTTAATACACCTACTATTTAGGTCTAGACAACCTCTTATGACAAATCAAATCATTCCATGTGATGGATATCAAGATCCACACTCCATCCTTAGGATATTAGAAGTTTGTATTAAAGTTTAGAATAGTTCGCAAAGATACCTTCTCAATTAAGTTGATTATGAGGAAGTCTTCTAATTAAGTTGATTATGACGAAGCCCGTGGGTGGTAGTACAATTAGAAAAAAACATATTGGCAAGCTTTTGTGTATTCAAAAGATGAAAAGTTCAATCTGTTGGTGAAATAGTATTTCTCCATGAACTACAATTAGAAAAAAACATATTGGCAAGCTTTTGTGTATCCAAGAGATGAAAAGTTCAATCCCTAATAAAGTAGTATTTCTCCATGAACTTTATCACTTCAGAGATAATATTTTGAATTAAGAATTTTGTGATGTAAATTCAAAAATATCCCTATCACAAAATCCTAACTTCAAATATTCTAATTATTTGAAGTTTTGATTTAAATTAAATTGTAATTTAAATTATTTAAAAAATATTTGAATCTAAATATTTTTATGTAATATTCAAATTATATACTCAACTCAACTATTCAAACATAAATTTCCAACCAATTCTTTCAAAGAAAATTGATAATAAATAACTTAAAAATCAAATGCATAATATTTAATAACCCATGCCCTCCTTTATAGATTTATTAAAAAATGTCAGATCAGATTTTTTTTGGATACCTGTAATTCAACTGCTAAAACAGATGAACTTTATCACTTATTTCTCCTCTTCTGTATGCGGACGATTTTCTGAGTTAAAAGTTCTGTGATAGAGATAACTTTGAACCTAGCCATATCACAAAATCTTAAAGTCAAAAATATTCTAATTATGTGAAATTTTGAATTTTTTTATTATTATTTAAATCTAAATTATTTTAAAGTATTCAAATTGTACACTCAACCATTTAAACTTATATTTCTAACCCATTCTTTCCAGTAAAATAGATAAAAAAATATGTTTAAAAACCAAATGCAGAATATTTAGCCAGTGTCCTCATTTTGTCCAAACTCCTACAGATTTTTTGGTCGCACATCAACTTTTTCTTAACAGTGTCGAATCTGTAAAAATCATAAAAAAAAGGTTTGAAAATATATAAAACTGCACACCTTGTGTGATTATCCTTTCAAAGGACGATTATATTCGTTGAGTCACGTGTAACCTTAAGGAGAAGGTACACATAACTTGATCCTGGTGGAGTTCTACCTTTTACCAGGAAGGGAGGGATTGAATTTGAACTCACAAGGTTGCTATTGCCAAAGGTGGAATAGGACAAGCGAGGCGTATTGAGGGACACCAAGCGCAGTGCTCTATTAATTGGAAAACGAAATATCAGATATGATGTCACTCGCAGAAATCTCCGCCGGTCACACACCCAGCCTTGACCAATGTGAAAATGTGAAATGACAAGAAAAGCAACGTGAGCCTTTGACTCTTTAGTAACACTGACAAACACAAAACGAATGACGACGTTCGTGGCCAATCCCAATGGAATCTAATCAGGCTGTTTGTACCCTCTGACTTTCGGGTCACCAACTTCTAGTAGTTTCCGGACAGCCAAACTTGTCTAGCCTTTAACTCATACGCATCATCATTAACCCATATGTTGGGGCTCTGCATAAAATGATATATATAACCGAAACCCTTGGCGCACAGATAGGGCATGGGCCGAACTCCCCGCTGTGATCAAATGGGATTAAAAAAGGGACCCTGGACACCTGAAGAAGATCAAATACTCATCTCCTATATCAACAAGCATGGTCATGGAAATTGGCGTGCGCTGCCCAAGCAAGCAGGTCTGCACTGTGCCCTAGCTGATCTGTGTATAATCTCCTGATCTTATGAGGGATTTTTGGGAGGATTAACGAATTGAATTGTATGTTGTTGTGCAGGACTTATGCGATGTGGAAAGAGTTGTCGCCTGCGGTGGACAAACTATCTGAGACCTGACATAAAACGTGGGAACTTCAGTCTCAAGGAAGAGCAGACTATTATTCATCTGCATCAAATCCTTGGGAACCGGTAAATCTCCAAATAAAATCTCACAGTCCCTTCTTCTGGCAGGCAAGATCTTTAGAATTTGAGTTTCTCAAGGGCATAGAAATGATAAAAATTGTAGCTGGAACCAAGAGAAAACCATGATGTTTTGATTTTCGATTTTTGTTCTTTCCCTTCTTCTCTGAATGAAGGATTATATCAGTTTTAACATTTATATGGCCAGGAGCTAAGCGTTTTAGCCAACAGATTTGTAGAAAAAACCCTAAACACCTTTACTATTTGACGCCGGATGAAACTTTGAACAGGCATCTTAAAAATAGTGGGCGTGGAAAGGAAAATAGTCATTTGGTATAATTTAGACTCGAACTGCTAAAATTCTGATATGATGCAAAAAGGATTTTAATCGAGCTTTGAAAATATTGTCTGCTTGTGAGCAAAAAATGGCCAGTGGTACTGGAAATAAGTGCGTGAATATAAAAGGCAAAGGGAGTACATGAATATAAAAGGCAAATGCAGTAGACACATCTCCAAGAGAAGTCATAAAGCATAGAATTGCAGGAAATTTGTGAAAAAAAAAGGGAACATTCTCAGAGAGGGTACTGAAGATTGAAGATCTGATTCCTTTCTCTCCTAGATTTAATCACCGTTTTGGAGTACTGTATTTCAAATTTTAGTTAAGGTATTAAAGTGAGGATAGATGTTACTTCGATATTCTTAGTATATAAAGATTTGTTTGGGTGTTTTTACTAGTTTATCAGAGGCCTGTATTCTGCAGTTGAATTAATGAATATACAGTCCTCCATAAGGATAATTTATATACAATATATATATCTCTATATCTCCATAAAGGATAACAAATATATATAATATATATAAATTACCCCTTTTCCTTTGCTGAGAGAGGCGTTTCCGGCCTTTGATATTTATTTTGAGTAGCTTTTTGTTTTCAGTGGTAAGCGAAACGGACTTCTTCAAGAGTCAGGGATTTGTTTTTAATAGTTTTTTTGAATGGAAAAGAATTCCCAGGATTAGCCAATTACATTCATTAAAATTTAGGATCTTGGTGTTTGTTTGTACAAAAGAGAATGAAAACTAAAATTGTTTGTTGTATTGGTTTTTAATAATTTTTTCGAATGGAAAAGAATTCCCAGGAATAGCAAATTGCATTCATTAAAATTTAGGATCTTGGTGTTTGTTTGTACAAAAACAGAATGAAAACTAAAATTGTTTCTTGTATTGGCCCTCTAGACAATAAGCAAACAGTTTGAACTAAAAAATGTTTTAGAACTAGGATGATTTAGAAGATATAACGCATACAAAATCAGCGTTAAGGTAAACAAAATGTGACCATTTTTTTCCCATGACATTTTTATGCTAACACTTTACTCCTATCACAGATCATATAGATTATTAAGGGAATTAATGTAGTAAATAAAATATTAGTTCTATGTTAATATTTTTTTCCCTCGACTTTTATATCTGAACTCCTTACTCCTATCATAGATCATATTTATATCTAAACTCCTTACTCCTATCATAGACCATACAGATTATAAGGAAATTAATGTAATAAAATAAGAGATCTTATTTATATTTGAGATTTGGAAGATTATGTAAATAGATCAAAGTGTATAGGGTTTAAAATTTTATTAAAGTAGAAAATTTTTTATTAGTAGAGAGTAAAGTTAAAGAAAGAAATTAAAGCTTTTATAAAGTTTATTTGGAAAAAATTTTAAATTTTTGTTTTTCCAACTTTCTTTTGACAGAGGTTGATTTTTTTCCACAAAGTTATTATATGAGACCGTTTAAACGTTTAAACTTGCTTTTGAGTTTGCGAAATTGGGTTTGTTGTTCCTTTTAAGTTTTATTTGGGTAGTTATATGGTTTTTGGGATATTGTAAATGTTATAATATATAATAAATAGTGATTAGCAAGATTATTATAAAGATATTTCAACTTATATTATGATATTTTGTTCTGAAATATTTTAATGTGTTTATATATTATGGTTAAAAAAATCCACATAATGATATGGAAGAGATAATAAAATCTTTAATATCGATCTACTAAGTTATGATATTTTGTTTTGAAATATTTTTATATGTTTATATAATTATAGAAAACATAACATTATAAAAGAGATAAAATCTATTATAAAATAATTTATTTCATTTATTTTAGTCTGTGTTAAATTAATGTGCAATCTATTGTATATGAGAGATTAGTTTCTTCACTATTTTGATAATAATCTATAAATCTCTCAATCTCAATTTAGTTTGTAATCACTTTTTAAATATTCAAATCTTTCTTGAATAGAAAAAATATTTTTCCCTCTGTATTCAATGGAAAAATTTATCTACGAATAAATCTAACATTAAAATACATTTGCAGTTATCAAAGCAATATAACATTTCATACCTTTAAACTTATATTTCTTACTTTTATACTTCACACATAGTATAAATATAAATTTTATTATGTTTAAAATAAATAAGAAAATTTTCCCAAAATCCTAAAGTTTTGTTGTTTTCATTTTTCAATCTCTCTTTCAATAAATTAGATATATATATGTCCTTGTGCAGACCTAAAATCCCTCGAAGTTTTAGTTTTTATTATCGTGGAAAACTAAATGTTTTAGTTTCAGGCAAATCGATTTTTAAAGCAACTTATTCATTTATATCTGTGAAAGCAACTTATTTATTTATATTTATGAATGGCAACTCTTCAGAGATTCGATGAGTTCATTTATGACAATGCTTTAGGATGCTGTTTACTGAAGTTACTGATCTCTTTGAATGGTGGCTAGTTCATTATTTTATACATTGTTTCTTTAAAATACCATTTTTACCATGTTCTTTTGCCTTGCATTTTCAGATGGTCAGCTATTGCCTCACACCTCCCCGGAAGAACAGATAATGAGATAAAAAATGTATGGAACACTCATTTGAAAAAACGCCTCCTGCAAATTGGGGTAGACCCAGTAACCCACGCGCCTAGAGGATACAATGTATCTAACTGTTACACCGCTGTGAATATCCGGGACCATCATGGCGAGCAGGCCGATCATCAGCTCCAAAGCCATGTCTGCGTTTCAGAACCAGTAAAAAAGACTTTCCAAAAGGAAGGTAACGGCATTGAATCCCTTGTCCGCCAACCTCTGCAGGAAGCCAAGGCTCCTCAAGATCATGGCGCATCGAGTAATTCGCCTGTAATTCACAAAACACCTGATGATCAAAATATGATGAGTTCTGATCAGCATGAAGCCTATTACAGTATCAACTCCTCAGGTAATAATTACACGTATTCCAGTGACTCGTCCCGAGTACTATCAACGAAACCAATGGAACTCGTTTCTGAGTCCCCATTTGGAGCCTGCAGTGCCACGAATAAAGAGCAGAACAACAGTGGAAAAGTAGCTGCTGTAATGCCCTACGATTATAGCAAAACAAGTGAGAAGAAAATGCTGGCCGTCGATTATACCAGTTTGCTTCAGTCTAGCTACACTGATTCCTTAAAGTTTATACTTGATGACGATGGAGAAGATTCGAATTCCAGCGAGTATCATGTCAACTGGAAGCCTTTGGCTGGAAATCAGCAGAATTTCGTCAGCTTGGGAAGCGGAGAATTTCGAGAAGATGACAAACCAGTCGTGCAACAGGCAGATCCAGAGGTCAGTGTAGGGTACGATTCTTCGATGCTAAATAGTAACGTTGAGTTCTGGAGACATGAGCTATCTCTGTGGCCAGCAACAGAAAGTAACACAATGGGAGAACCAGCTGTGGCCTACTCATCCTCGAATGGCGCAGCACCGCCTGTGATCGGGCAGCAGAAAAAGGTAAAAGTGGAACCCTCGGGTACCAATTTCTCCGTGGAGCAATTTCTTGAGCTTGCAGATCATACCATGGGCACAAACATGGAATGCAAAAGCAATATTTATGATCGCTGGCCAGACATGAACTTAGCAGATCAGGATCAGGGGATGGAGTACTGGGTCAACCTTCTTAGGCAAGTCGGTCCATTGCCATTCCTCGAGACTATAGCTCCACCTGACCTTTAGCCCTTCATTTCTGCCCCCGCTCTACCCTAGGAGTTAAGGGCTCTTTCTTTCATTTCTGCTCCTACTCTACCCTAAGAGTTAAGGGCTCTCTTTCTTATGCTATGTTTCTTTCCCTCTCTCACGTGATCCTCTTTTCTCTTTCGATCCTGAATTACCGGGTAGCATGCAGTACATATCTGGAATGTCCTCTCAATTTCATTTTAAATGGCAGGGGTTGCTTTAAATGATTTGTGAACTAGGTATTGTTCAAATCTCCCTTTGTATCTTTACATGGAGTACTGGAGTTTTGTATTTTGTCTGAAGCGTTTTTGTGTGTCTCGTAGCTCAATTTATCCAACACCACTGGTTTTAAGAAAGTTTCACGATATTTTAAAATCTCTTGCATTTTAAACCTGCATGTGACTCTGGGCAGAACGGTATTAACTGCACTGTTTTTAAGAAACACAGGTTTTAAGAAAGTTGCCATTTAAAATACTGACTTTGGGCAGAACATTATTAATTGTTTGAATGCTTTACTATATATGGCTGTATCTAGGGTTGCGTTTGGAAATGGCTTGGACAGTGGTGGATATTGTATTCAAGCTGATGGTAGGCGTGGTTAAATGCCTGATCATCGATGATGATCTAGGTTGCCAGACTTGTTCTTTTATATTGGTCTTCAAGTTGTATATAGTCAGTATGTACATAAAGAATATATGTGATTTTGTTGGGTAACATGGAGTGTTTAAAATTATTTATTATTTATAATTATTTTTAACATATAATAAAAAAATTATTGAGGTATTTATGGATTAAATTAAATTTTTAAACTATATTTTAGATTATATTATGCAAAAATCTTAAAAATATTTTATAGTTTGTTAAAAAGTTATTATCTTTGCTGTTTGCTGTTTTTTTCACTTGATATGAGGAATATTTAAAATATTTTTTGTTATTAGATATTTTTTAGTTGTAAATTCATGTATAATTATCGCTATATACATATAGAATATAATTTTAGATAGATTTTTGTATTTAGGATGATTTTTGTTCATTATATATAAGATAAAATAAAATGCTCAAAGTATGAGTCAACTTTCCTCATTCTTTTCATACTAGCTTTGCTGCTTCTAATTAAGATAAAAAAAAATAAAACATAGACCATTTAATTAAATGACGAGTCCAGTGGTGTCAAGTGCCATAGTGCTTTCATTTGAGCTGGAGAGTTCCAAGTCTACCATCTTGGAGACTTTTAAATTTAGCAAAAAATCATATTTTACTAATTTTGATAGCTCTATAAGCACCTTTCCAATGATGGTCTTTATTTTTCATTATATGTATATTGTTTCCATGTATATTGTTTTTCTTTTGTGGGTGTTCCACGTGATAGGGATCCACATGCTTATATTTTCCTATACTTCCTTGTTCAAAATAAATCTCCTTTCTAATAATGTTTCTCTTTTTGCATCCTAGATTCCACTTATGATCACATGTGGAGTATTTCCCTACAAAGCTGATGCATATTGTCTACACTTTATTGAGGACCAACTACTCCCCTACAACATTGGGTGTGAATTCTTCATGACATGATGGAGCAAGAGAAGGGAAATAATACTACCAAGCCAAGAGCCATTTTGACCAATTGTAGGGGATCACATAGTTGAAGAGCCATTTTGACCAATTGTAGGGGATCAAATAGTTGAAGAGCCATTTTGACCAATTGTAGGGGATCACATAGTTGAGATATAAATGGTGTCCACACTTTTTCATAGTAATTTTATATAAAAGATTTTTAAAGATTTGTTATTTTGTTTAAAGTAGTTCAGTTAATATGGAGGAAGTATTTAAAATGTTTTTATTGTATAAGATGATTTTCTTAAGTGCACTTAAAGTATAATTTTTATATATATATATATTTATATAATATATATATATTATAATTTTAGATAGACTTCTATATTTTTTTACATTAAAAAAAGGACATTCTCCTATAGTCGTTGATCTACTAAACCATACCAGTAGCACAATATGATTGTTTTTGGCTAATTAAATGATATATATGATGTCACATATTCATAAAAAATAAAAATTATAATAGTTGAAAATAAAGTATGAGTTTGCTTCCTGGCATTACCTCGAAGATGGGCCTTGCTACTTCTAACAAAGATAAAATTTTAGAAAATATACCATTTAACTAAATGGTCTGAACTTGCTACTTCTAATGAAGATAAAAAAAATTAGAAAAGAGACCATTTAACTAAATGGCTAGCCCAATGGTTTCAAGTGCTAGGTGTCTTAATTTGAGTTGGAGAGTTCCAAACTTATCATCTTCTTTGCTAGCTTGGAGACTTTTGAATTTATCAAAAAATCTTATTACTCTTTTGACATCTCCATAAGAACCTTTTCAATAATGGTATTTATTTGCTAGTATATGTTTATTGTTTGGATCTATCTTGTTTGTCTTCTGTGGGTGTTCTTTGTGATAGGGATCCACATGCTTACATTTTCTTCCATTTGTTGGAAATACATCTCCTTTCTACCAATACTTCTCATTTGGCATCATGGATTCCACTTTTGATCCCAACTGGAGTATTTTCCCATAAAACTATTACATATTGTCTACACTTTATTAAGGCCAAGAACATGGAGGTAGTGTTGCACCATGTAGCCCCGTGGAACTTGGGGTGTGAATTCCTCATGACATGGTGGAGCAAGAGAAGGGAGATAATACTAAGAAGTCAAGAGCAGATTTGACCAAGAATAGGGGATTCCATAGTTGAGATATGACTGATGCTCACGAAATTTGAAACTACAAAGGAGGGACTAAGATAGACTTGGAGGAGATATAGGTTCCAAAGAAGGATTCTTCATAGAGAAGGGTACCAATGGGAAGACCAAAAACAATTTAAATTGAGGCCAAAGCTAATTCCATGAGGACAACTAGCGATATATAAGAAAAGATTAAAAGCTAGTTATAGAGAAGCAACCAATGGGAAGACAAAAAATAATGCAAATTGGGGCCAAAAATAAGTCCATGAAAACAACTAGAGATATAAGAAAGGATTAAAAGCTAGTCCTCCCAAGAGCTATAACAAAATGAAGCCTTAATCAAAAGATCTATCTCAAAATAAACCACAATGATATCTTTTTTTATTATCTTAGAGACTTAACCAAATAATGAAACCAAGAAGAAACTAGGGTTGAAATGAAAGAGTCTTAGACACCATAAACGTTAAAAGGATCTTAGAAGAATGCATCTCTCTTAAAGGTTACTATAACAGAGACCAAAAAAGAAGAATAAAAAAATCCATTTGAATAATTATAACAAAGAAAAGGGGGTTCACATACAATTAATTTTTCACATTGCAATTAATTCCAATGAAATCCTATCTTCCTCTATGTCTATTGGACTGCAATTAATTCCAATAAAACCATATTTTTCTCCATATCTATTCGACTGTTACTTGTTACTAGTGTGATTTCCAAAATTGTCTTACTATATTGATACCCAATACATGAATAATCTAACCAATTATGTAATTAATTGCATTTCCCTACATTTGATACTCACTCTCAAATTTACTTATAAAACTTTTAATCACTAAACATATATAATTAATTTATAAGTGAAAATAAAATATAATCTTATAAATAATTTTAAAGGAAACATTATAAATTATAATAAAATAATATGATATATTTAATATAATTAATTAAAAAAATATAGTTAGTAATAAATATATTACTTTTTTACTTGTTAATAAAATAAGAAAATATATATTTACGATACCTCTCTGCAACCTATATTAGAACACAATCCCAAAATTAATTTAATAAATTTTAAATACTCAAAGAAAACCCAACTAACTATATCAGACACAATTCCACAATTATATTAATAAATTTTTAATACTCAAAAGAAACTACACACTAAAATAATTTGCAGCGCATTTTCAACTTTTTCAACCAGATGCAACAAAATATATGATAGAAAATATTGCATTATAATTAATGGTTAAATTTTAGTCTGTATTTTGTTTTTTTACTATCAAATACAAGCAATTATGTTCACTTACGTCTATTAAGTTTTTTAAATCGTTAATTTAATAGATAAGATAAAAGTTTACTATATTTATTTGTATGTATATGTTTGTATGGGCGTAAGAGAGATATATCTAGTAAGAGAGGTATCTCTATTAATATAGAGTCATATATCTTACATATAGGTAATTCTAAATTATATTTATTTGTATAGGTAATTTTAAATTATATTTATTTGTATGTATATGTCTGTATGTATATATCTAGAAGTATATTTATTAATATAGAGTTTTATATTTTAGATATAAGTAATTTTAAATGGGATGCGAGAAAATTTGATGTTTTATAAGTAATTTTACAATGGATTGGAGAAAATAAAAAATCTAAGCATAAGATGAAATTTCAAAATAAATACATATTGTACGGTGGTTATAAATTTTAAGATGACCATAATATTTACATTCACTACAAACTATAAGGTTTTGGGAATTCTAGAAAAACTTTGCTTCTCTCCTAACTCACATTATGTAAATCCTACATTATGCCATTTTAACTAGAAGGTTGAAATTCAATTGCGATGGGCCATCTATATGTTATACATAAAACCTATGGCTATAGAGTAATTAGGTTGAAGGGCCTTTCACTTGTTCAATAAAATAAATGAAACTAACAACAAATTTTTGTTTGATTTTGAGAGCTTTTATGTAGTTTGTTCAATGTTAGTATTCTCACTATAGATTTCAATTTTCATAAAATATATTTATTTAGTGATTAGAAATGGAAATATTAAATGGACAATTACCATGGCTCCTATGCATTTCAAAAATTTATAATTGAATTTGAATATGAAGGGGTTTGGGTCATTCAAATCTTAGAATGAGAGCTAGAGAGATTTGTCTTTACTTGTTAAATAATCAGGAGATTTTTCAAAACACATACCTTAGATATTATTATTTCTTAAAATATAAGAGTCTTCCCAAATCTCTATTTAAAAGTAATAGTGAGATCAACTTGTTTTGTTATTTATACGACTTTTTTTTAATTCAACATATCATGTTGAAAATTGAGATCAATGGCTCCTCTTCAAAAATACATTACAATATATTAATTTAAAATATTTTGTAAAAAATTCTAACATAACTTGTAAAAGTCTTAAATTATTATAAATTATTAATTTACAACAATTTTTCCAAATCATTTAATTAATTTATTAAAATTGATTAAAAAATAAAATATAAAAAATTATATAAAAAAAAAATTACTTCCATAATAATAAAAAATTTAATAAATAAATATAATAATCAACACTTTAAATTACAGACATCAATATGTGAAAAACGTTCATTGTGGAAATGTTGTGGAAAAGAAAAAAATGTCATGTACAAAAAATTGCCTGGGTGACTTATGGGATACTCAATACTTCATTATAGTCGAATATTAAAATAAAATGAAGTTTAATGTCTTTTTCTTTATTATTAATAAATATATTAATTAATTTTAAATTTTATTTTTTATATAAATATTTATAATAAAATAAATTATTTTATTTATAATTTTGAAAGTTTTTTTAATTAATATATTATAATTACGATAGTCATATGAATTAAATAGTTTTAAATATTTATAAATATTATTTATGATAAGTATTTAAAATATTTTTTTATTATACCCTTTCATTATTTTTTAAATAAAAAAAATTATAAAAATTAATCAAAAAAATTTATTAAAATTATTTTATAAAAAATAAAATATATAAGTTAATATATATATTTTTAG
>APFE030997587.1:18946-37159 GCA_000404065.3 Pinus taeda
GCTAGTTTATTTCCATTCTGATTGTAAGCATATTTCAGTGTTTTCCAGTAATGAAATGAGGTATTATTTCCGCTGCATATTTGTGTATATGGTTATCTTTGTAATTTGTTGCGTTCCTGTATAAATCTGGATCACCTGGTAAGTTCGAGCCACTTCCTGAACTGTTGTTAAGGTCGATCTTCTTCCTCTGCGCTGATTTCCTGTTTCTTTTGCTGACCTGCCACCCAGGTTCCCTTGCCTTGGGTGGCCCCGACCTCCTCGTCCTCTTCCTTGGCCTGGTCGTGCCATCCCTTTTCCTGCCCTCACCTGTAGACATTCATCAATCACGAGTGTTAGTTTTTCGAGGTTCTCATCGTCGTCTTCATTTACCAAATTGCCTTTGGTGATTCTTCTGCTACTGCTGCAATCCCCTTTGTTTCTTCCAGTCTGACTCTGCTCTCCCATCGCTGGATACAAAATATCAGTTAGGCCCTCTGTCATGCTGACCAGATGTTGGGCAATTGGCATAAAATTCGAGTCCCCATTACCAGGCTTCATCCCTTCTCCTGCCTGGGGATACTTGTCACGGTTTTCCTCATAATTTCTCCGACTGTGCTCACTACTACAGTTGCCTTTTTTGTCGTGATTCCCCCCCGAGGCGGTCCCATAAAACCTTCTCCGTGAATTGCAGAGGGATGGTCACGTTTATCATCATCCTGGGTTTCACAATGACAAAACATATCCTTACTGTCTACTCTGATATATAATAAGGATACAGAGTTCACATATTTCACATACCCGAAGATGCAGACCTCCCCGATGGTTTCTCCTGGCTTTGTCCCTTTCAGCTACTCCTTCGCCTCGTTCAGAATGAGTTTACCTCTACCCACCGCCATCTTCATATAATGACACTTCATTACCTTCATTGCTTTGCCACTATTGCCACCACTCCTGCTACTCATCTGCAATCCACCACCCCCACTCCGGTTTCTTGAAACTTGAGCTGTCCTATTACTCATTGTTTTTGTTGGAAGGACCACCTCTTCCCTGTAGTCACATCGGGCTACCCTCCCTTTGTAATGATTACTCCTACCTTTCTTACCTACCCCCTCCTCATCCCGATCGGGAGTAAATATTATTATTAAGTTGAAAAGTTGGGAATATTATCAATTTTAGAAGTTTATTTTAAAGTTAAATATTTTAAGTACACTGTGTAAATATTGTGTATGATTAAAGCCAATTTAGAATATGTATAGTTAAGTTGAGATAATTAAGTTAAAAGTGAGTATATCTTTGATGGATTGATTTCATATTATAAATTATGGGATATTTTAAAGCAATTTCATTGAATGGAGTAACGCATTTGAAATTGATGGGTATTAAATGAATTGGTGAATTTCTGTTAATATTTCCTTATGTGACATTTTATTTGGTAATGCATCAAACGAATATGTGTGGGGTTTTCATCATTTGTCTTATATTTATTTTTTAAAATAAAATGTTAGATTTTAATATTTGGATTATGCGGTACATTTCACATTATCGAGCACTAAATAAAGTTATGTGTGTTTTTCATTATTTGTCTTGTGTTTATTGTTTAAATTGTGTTTTTAAATAATAATATTTGAGGTAACACATTATTTATATTTGTTGTGTAATGGATAATTATTTGTGTGGATTATTTGTGATATGGTTTGTGTTTGATTTTTCTAAATTATATTAGGAAGCCATTACACTGGGATGAGTTGAAAATTTTCACATTATTGTGTGTGAATAGATTTATGTGGATATTTGATTCTTTGTCTTGCGTTTATTGTACAAGAAATATTGCTAAGTTATTTTAGTACATTGATGAGGTAACACATTTCATATTGTTTTGCATTAATTTTTTTTTTTTTTTTTATTATTTCATCATGTACCTTAAGTTTCTTTAATAAATTGTGTTAAATCTTAGTTCTGGGATAAGGTGGAATATTTCACATTGTTGTGTATTCAAAGAAGATGAGTGCATCCTTCATCACTTATTATCCATGAACAATAGGCCTATGGATTATCCATCTTGTCAGCATGGATTGTCTGTGGAAATCAATTTTGTTGTCTAAAGTCAGTGCAATCCTAAGTGCAAATATTTTCTATCCCCTAATAATAAGCAAACATGAAAAACTAGCTTTTAGGATCTCCACATTTTAAATTTTCTATTTGTTTTCTTCAATATTGGCAATGTATAGGCCTATTCCAATAGTGGAAGAAAAACACACTCTGTCAATATTGAAGATATATACTTTGTCTAATGGTTAATATATTTGCGTGCATTTGGCTACAACTCTACCCTTTCACTTAATGCAAACTATCACCTAATTAGATACATCACTTCACTCAATTTTCAATCTTCCATTCGTAAGAGGCATTAACCATAGCGCTAGATTCCTAACTAAAAGCCATTGATGGTTACTCTAGGTATGATCAACATATAGCCTTTGAGGATGGATGTGTGGTTGTGTTATAGTCTCATAGATTGAATCAAAGAAATAGAATCACTACCATCAATTTGGAATGAGTGATAATTACCAATTACTAGTTCTTGATGATTTAGCAAGCCCAAGAGTTGAGAACGGGACCGATTTC
Organism: Pinus taeda; assembly: GCA_000404065.3. Lineage (NCBI taxonomy): Eukaryota > Viridiplantae > Streptophyta > Pinopsida > Pinales > Pinaceae > Pinus > Pinus taeda. The sequence goes on from APFE030997587.1 coordinate 21,551, forward strand.
ATTGTAGCTTTCACCAATCAATTCAAGTAGCAACAAGTAATGTCATGGGTGGAATTATGATATAATATACTGATCATAGAGCTATAAATAATTAATAAATTGACCAAAAACTAGCATATTCATAACTCTATGACCATTACAAAGGAAAATAATCTAACTATATAGCCATCCAATTGATTTGAATGTGGTGGAATTCTTTCACCACTCAAGTAAATTGACAAATTGCAAATGTTGTAGGTGTGGTTTGACACAATGAACACAAAGGGAATGGTCTAGTAGTCATGCATTAGGGATATAACTATACGATGAAAAACATGTTGTTACTATTTTGACTAGTTAGGAAACATAAATTAAATGAATACCAAATGGGAATCATTTTTCTTTAGATACTAGTCAAGAGATAAATGGTAAGATCATTATTCATTCCTCCATGCTGATATTTATTTTCAACCAATAACCTAAGAGAATTGAATGCATTGGCATTCAAAATTAGCACCACAAATATGACATACATTGATCGGAAATAATTACCCATGGCATCATAACAAATAGTGACATCAATATTTTCTTAGAAACCCAACTTGAAAGTTGAACCAAATTTTAGGAGATTTTTGTTAAGGGGAATCGATTACAAAATAAAAGGGTGAGCTATGCATTTAAAAAATTATGCGTTTTCACTAACTAATGAACATAAATTTATAGGTGGATTGAACTCAACAACAATATTTTCTCATTCTTGGCTAGGAATAATGTCTCCCTTGTCCTATGGTTTTTGAGAAAACTTCCTCTTAGATCTCTCCTCCCTATAATCATCTTTTTGCATTTCTCATAGTTTCTACTCTATTATTTTCCATTAAATTCCATTCTTCCTTAAACCTTTATTTTTAGGGGGATCCCTAGGAAGGAAAAACATCAAAATTGTTCATTTCAATTTTTCAAGGTATTTTAGGAATTTTCCTAAATTTTCCAAAAAAAAATTTAAATTCTTATTACAGTTTTTACAAAAACATTTTTAAAAGGATTTCATTCGAATAACTCCTCTCCATTTTCAATATTTAATTCCCTAGAAGCTTCAACTCCCTTTGATATTCATCTTCTCTACCTTCAATCATCATCAAAAGATATCCAAGAAAGGGTGTAGTCTTCGCTATATGATAAATGATAGCAGTTAACTAGAGGCTACCTTTTGCATAATACTATTTCCGATATCATGGTTAGATATTAAATTTATTTCTACAATGGGTCACTGGACACATATTTCTCCTTGGAATAGAAGTGCAAGATACTTCTCTTTCCCCTTAATCTCAACTCTCTAAACATTCTTCTTACCTATTTGGTTCTTGGTATGTGGTTATGGATGAAGCCTATAACATTTGGCCTCCCAATTTCTATGCAATATGTAGTTCTATAAATAAATCTTACATGCATTAGCCTTCTAGAGTTCCAATAATTTATAGCCTTATGACCCCTTTTTCCTACAATTAAAAAATCCAAATATATGATTCCATAACTTGTTGGTTTGTGATGATTCTTTTTGTCTTGGTTGCATGGTCACATAAAAGTATGAGTATATATGGATGATCGAATCATATCATTGCTACCCTCTTAAAATCATCTATAAGAATATTTTCGTGGCATATTGCACACTTCCTTCCCAACTGCATTTCCTTCAGGAGAATGACCTATTTTCTAGTTCCTTGTTCTTCGATTAAGGTGGTTTGAGCTAAAATTGTGCTAGCTTTTTGGCCACTAAATATTTTTCCTTGTTTGAATGGGTATCACAAACCCTTTTCCTTCCTTACCTATCCCTTTTCCATCATATACCATTATCTTCATGAGCCTATAACAAATGCATGTAGTTTTATTTTCAAAGTCATCAAATGCCTCTTGAGGAAGGGTCTTAGAAGGTGAGTTTACCATGCTTGAAATTGTCATGTTCTTTTCTTATATAATGGAAATAGAAGGGGAATGTTTGATCTCTTAGATAGATACTCATGGCTTCTTTAAGCCCTTTTACTTTGATTCCAAATATTGATATATTAGTTAGTCTCTTTGGTGAATCACTCCTTTTTATCATTATCTAGTGGATTGAATTTCTCCCACAATTACAAGAGTTGTGATACACTCCTATATAATTCATGCCTCATGGTGGTGAATAATTCATGGTCTTTAGCAATTTCCTTCTTTTTATCTCTTGCATTCTACCTCTAATACTGACTTTTCTCTTGGATCTATCTATTGAGGTTCCCAGTTATTCCAACCTCCCCCTATTTAAGGTTTTTCCCATGGTAGTTGCTTCAAGTTATCTAATGAAATTGATTTGATACCTTATGATCAATAAATGGTAGGCCTATGGGCCTTTGTTTCGATGATCCTATCAACTAAATTTTGACCTTGTTCCTCTACTTTTAACCTCCATATAAACCATTTTATCAATATCTCTATCGTTTCTACCGGATAAAATCATGTAAAATAGTATTTAAAGATAATAAGTTAATTTAAAGTCCCTAATTTTAGTAAATTAGATGCCATTAAGAGTTATTTTTACCAATGAATGGTTAGAACAATTTTAGCTTCTTGTAATTAATCATTAATGTACTTAGTAGTATTTTATAATCCAATTTTCCACTTCAAGGAGATTCCTAATCTTCAATACAACATTTGAAGACTATTATACATAAAAATGTTAAAGGGAATGGTTGATAGATGGAAATCAACTCCAAAGTCAATGCCAAAAGTTGAGAAAGATTAGGACATGTGACAAGCATAATGGAGTGATGATTTTATTCCCTAGTATCAAGAGATCATGAAAAAATCGTACTCAACTTGTTTCATAATAGACATAATCAAGGATGTGGAATAAAAGGGGAAGAAAATAATACTTCAATATCTTATCCCCTGTTTTGTACATAAATAAAAATGCAACAGATGTAGAAATTGCAGAAGTAAGCATTACTCTCAACAATGTTCTATTTTTTTAATTGTAAATTTTAAAAATAGATATTACAATTGTATGAGGAGGGATATATAATAGACAAAGAGGCAAAGGAATTACACTTTAACTCTTCACTTATTTTCTAGACTACAAATACAAAGGATTTTATATTTCACATTATATGTTGATAATTTTCTACTACTATAGTCATTTTTGCAACATCCCAAGATAGGAGGGCTCCCTACCTCTAATATGTGTTGCATTAGTTCAATTTATTTCATTTCCTATAGATCAAAATGCTTTGTTTTAGTGGAATAATTGGAATAATTCCGACTCAATTACAACCTGGTAACCTCATTCACAATTATTTCATATAGGGAATAATTCTTTCTATTTTTTTTTATCGAATTAGTTAATGAAAGTATTGTTACGAGAACAATTTGATCCATGGAATTAGATGAAATACTACAAACTATGTTCCTACCATTATAACTCTAGTAGATCATGATTTGAATATTGAATTTAATATTTCACTGGTTTAATCATATACTTAATATTTTTAAGTATTCTTACATTTATTTCCTTTTTCCTGTGGTATTTAGAATACTTTTCATTTTATGTTATTTCTGTGTGTATCGATTTACCTATGAAATTTTCTTTATTAGATTAAAAAACTAACATATTTAAATAGAGTATTTGTTATAAGAAATACTTGCAAGTATATGTTTGTGACCTAAGTTTTTACAAATATAAATCAGAATAATTGATGATCTAGAGATATCTATTTGGTAAATTAAATTTTCATATTCATTATTTTGGTTAGGTTTAAATTATAATTTCATACAAATAGAATATATTAAATAGGGGTTTGAGTGATAATGAACTAATTATGCACAGATAGTGTTTACACTTCAAAATCTTATGTACTTTAGTTGATAGTTAAATTTTACAAAATTTATGTAAACAAATTACTTTCCATGACCTATTTATTTCATCAACATAGATCTTATATGGAGATATACTTTATTCTCTTCTTTTGGTGGTGTCCTAACTGTAAAATTTTTATATCCCCAATCACTACTAAGTATGAAATATTGGTATATACAATCTCTACAATTTAAGTTCTCATTTTGTTCTCTTTTAAGAGTTGAAAATGTATAGGCCAATACATTAACCATAACTCTAGTCATTCACATAATGCAAGCAACCAACTAATTAGCCTACATCACTTTATCAAAAATTTCAATCTTCTAATTCCATGAGTCATTAACCATATGCAATAGATTCCAAGATAGAAACCCTTCCGTGATGGTTGTAGGTATTAATATCATATGGCCTTTGAAGGGATATGTATTTTTGCCTTATATGTTTCACACAATTAATCAAAATCACCCACGAATTGAGCATTAGCTACCAATTAGTTGTCCTATGGTTTTTAATTCCTTCTTACTTTATTGGCTTAGTGATTATTTTATGTATTTTTTGGTTTCCCTAGCCAGTAATATTAAGTAGAATCATCAAAACAATAATTATTGATATGGTTGGTGAATGAATGTTTTTCCATCAAGGTTCAGTTCTTATAAAACATTATTTCCAATGTTAATATCGATAAAGTGGGCAATCATTTTCAAATATAATCTATAATCCTTAAAAGAAATAAACTAATCCTTAATAAAGTTTCTTCTTGACTTCATAAGCCATTTAATTCACCTTGACTCCATTGTGCTTTCCAAGTTTGTCACAAATATCCACTTCCTTCCGTCACTTATTTAAAAATCCTAAAAGCCATAAAATTTTTGCATTTAAAAATCCTAAAAGCCATAAAATTTTTGCATGTGAGTTATTAATTTAGTGAACCTTAGTGATAACATTGAATACCCTAAAGGGGTTCACCATACACTTTAAAGTTCTTGTTTATTTCATTTTTTATATATCTTTGGAACTTGATTCTAACACTCGTTAGATATTATTTTATTTCATATATATATTTTTGAGTGATATCATCAATATATCTCACATTCAAGTGCATATTTTATTTCTTGGATGGTTCTATTTTCTCTTCAAATATAAAGGTTTTTTTCAAATATATCATTAAAATGGAATTCGAAGTTGTGGAAATCATTAATCTGGTCTTGTTCAAAGATATAATTCTTTGGTAATCAAAGTACACATTGCATCATTGGTTTATGCTAGTTGCTTAAATGCTTTATGTGGTAAAGTAACTTAAAAGTGTTCAATACCTCTTTGAAGTTTAATTTGTTGAGTGATAACCATTTAATTGAAAATATAAAGTTATCTATATTATTTATTTTTCATATACATATTTGTCACACATATAGCCTCTTTCTCAAGTATATATAATGGTGGTTTATGCCATTGCTTCTAGTTAGTTATCGTTAAAGCATTTAATCACTTACTGAAATATTTTTTCACTTAATTGTTAATATTATTGTGGAGATGGGATTTTAATCACACATTAAAAAACATTTTTAGTGCCTACGAGAATGATAGAGATGCTTCTTTCTTGACAACACTTTGTTTATGAGCCAAACAATATATTAATGAGGAGGCTGTGAAAAAATAAATAATTATTTTAAACTATGTTTTGGTATTTTAAACTTTATTATACTTACTATAATAATTATAGTTTCAATATTAATCAAAGTCAGTGAGTAGCTACTATTCATCTTTCCCTGGTTCTACTTATTGAATAAACTTTATTATACTTACTATAATAATTATAGTTTCAATATTAATCAAAGTCAGTGAGTAGCTACTATTCATCTTTCCGTGGTTCTACTTATTGAATATGTGTATTTTTTTTTCATGTAATTCCCCTTAATTAGTCAATGAATATTTGACATATATCAAATGTTATACATTAATGAATTATGCCCAACACAACATATTATAAGTATGTTTAATGTGGTGAATTTTATTGATCATTTTGTGTGAAAATATAATATTTGAATAATGTGTTAACCAGATATAAAAAATAACTTTTCAAGCACAAACATATATTATTTAAAGGGAATTTGAGATGAGAAAATACTTTTGGCCACAAAGAAATTAATGAAATTTGAATTTATAGTATGGGTTTATAGTATGGGTGTAAGAGGAAGTTGAATCTTAAATTATAGAATTGTTGTTGGAAGTGCCAGACAAATCACATTCATGATTTTAGACCTATTTTAGTTATAAAATTAAATGAATTTTTTTTTTTTAATCAAATATCATAGTATTATCATAACTCAAGGTCCATGTCAAATCATGGGTAGATTTATTTACTTTGATAGTACTTTATGGATTGAGCATTAAATTTAGATCAATATTGTGTTGAAGACTAGGTAGCATTTGCAAAACAAGGGATGGAATGAAATAGAGGTTAGGAATTGGTTTCAAGAAATGGTGGCACAATGAGTGATAGAACTTTGACTTGCATTTTTTGTGTTGAAAGTTGGAGCCTCATTACATTGTTGTCCAAGTTTGCAAAGGGATAATAAATTTTTGACATGGACTAGAAATCCATTGGTTCTTGGATCAAATGGATCAATGGACCACAAATATATTCCACTTATGTAATTTTAGGAATCAAGCATCAATAATGACTTAAATGCACTTGGATATATGGAAGTTATCTAACGTTTTTTCTCCATACCATTATAAGTATAGATTGGTACATCCACTATGACTATGTGGGGGTTAATATGTTTGTGCAAAGCTTGAATTTACGCCACTTGTACAATGGTAGCGAGTTCTTTTATTAAATGAATAGAATGTTTGAATTTCTATGTCATTAATTGGTGTGTCCAACAATCCACTAAGTTAGCTCTACATCTTAATGTTAATAATGAAAATTATATCAACATTTGTTTCAAGGATGACATTGGTGATATTTTCTTTGAATATAACATTTGTAGCCAACAACTCAACATTGTATCTATTTTAGCATTGTTGTATTGATGAGCTTAATGAGTGAAATGTTTTGGCAAGAAATCCTCCCATATAGGTGTAAAGCCACATTTGTTCAATCTTGAGTGCAATGAATTTGGAAAGAACATTTATAATAGTTGTGCATTCAAAGTTATTATGTACTAACCTACACTATTACTCTCTTCTTATCCTTGAGGAAAAATTTCTCTATCCTGTTGCTTTTTAACCATGATAGCAAAAATATACCTTATCTATCTAACATAACTATGTTCTTAATATTTCCTTCCTTTAACTCTTAAAATAAAACATCATATATATGAATGAGACATGTTAATCAATTTAAATTCATATGGATGTTACCTCCTCAAAATGGTAGTGGGTGTTATCCACTCAAAGTGGTTGAAACTCTTAACATTTTAAATATTAAAAATTTAAATCAAGTCCAAAACCCAAGTCCATATGTTTCTTTTTTCCCAACGGTTATCTCAATCATTTATACCACTTGTCATAGGCATGTTATAATGGGTATTCCATAAGTCATGTGATCAATCCAATCAATTCCATCGAGTTTAACAATGGCTATTATGGTTGGTGGTTGAGTTATCCTCTCCTCATTTTTTTATCTGAGTATGATATTAGTATTTGATATGTCTTAATAGTGGATGGTAATGTCATAATCATATTTAAATTATTATATGTGAGTAAATACATTTTCAAGGGCCTCAAAACCTATGTGAAATTGTTTAACTTATTTCTCTTTAGAATAAAGAAAACCATGCAATATATGATATATTTTTCTTAGTTTGAGAAGCTACACCTCGATACCAAGGTAGCTCCTTTTCAAGCTATTGTGATTATAATTTGTTTTTTTGAAATCTTGTGTCATTGAGGCATTGTGATATCCTCCAAGTTTGAAATGGTGTAAAGTATATCTTCAAAGTAGATGTGATACACTTGGTTGTTCCCTTTAATGTATTGGAATAAGAAAAGTTTAGAATCATTAAGAGGATAAAGTGTGCTTGAATGACATGATGAATTGAGCTAATCACATAAAGTCAAATTTTTTAAGGTGGGGACCAATTGTGATGGGGGTTGGCATTTTGTTTATCTAAGGTATATTAATTATATTTAAGTGTCCTAATATGTGTTTAGTTAGTGTATTATTGAATAGAAAAAGTAGGTTGAGATTATAAGAATAAGAGTGGATGAATTAACTATGGTACTAAGTGCCTAATAACATGTCGGTGAAAAGTGGATTAATAAGTGTTTGGTGAGAGAAAAATAGGGTAATCAACCAATTGTATATTTGGGCGGGCGATGAGAAACTCATTGATGTTATAAATTGAACTATGTGGTAAATTAGTTGTGACCTATATGGGTACAAATGATTAAATACACATACAAGGTATAAAGAGGAAAAGTAAAGGATCTGAGTGATGATGACAAGTTATAGAACTTTAGTTAGGATATAATGCATTGGAGCTTCCATTTGATAGGTTTACTACCAATGTTGAGGGGTTTGTAATTGAAAATGTGTCATAAGTTAGGATAGTCACTAATAGAAGAGCATGATCTTGGACAAGAAATGAGGATGTAATTGGTTTGCATGGGTGTTGAAGAGTTTAGCACAATATAGGTCATTGGAAAAATATTTCTCCTTGTAACATAAACCTATTGTAGCAACAAATGCTATCTCTAATCATTATATGGATAATAGTCTAATGTGAAAGTTAGCCTCTATTTAACCCCTATCATTTATCATATTGAAAAGGTTGCAGGAATTTCGAAATTTGGCTGCTCAAGGCCTTTGCCTTGGCTTCTAGAATTGCACAGAGGTTGTCCTAGCCTAGCTCCAACTGCGCATTGTGTACTTTTAGGATCCATTCTCCTAGCTTGTTCACTGGGATTGTGCAATGCATAGTCTCTCCCAGGCTCTGCCCCAGACTAAACTATGCATTGCACGGTTCTAGTCATCAAGCATTCAAATTGAATACTTGGACTACAGAGTGCACAGTTCCCACAGTTAGTTAGTCACCCGTGTTGGTCAAAATTATGCAATTTTTCTGATTAGATGGCATGATTACTGCTTGGTGATGCTGTGAAGTTATATTTATAAGAGATAATTTTTTCTTGCCATGAGTTTCCTTTTTGTCCCATAGATACCACACTCATGAAGCACTTCTATCCAACAATAATTGTACCATGGAACCAAAGAGAGATGCCTCAAGAAACAACACAGGAAGCAGTACTAGGGAAGTAGTTGAGCAACTTCTAGTTCACTTTCCAATATATGCAGACACTTAGATGTCCATATAAAAGGATTCAACACTAAAATGGTAGCAAGTCCAACAACAATAGCAGAAGGAAGAAATCTAGTACAAGATCACGGAAAGAGGAAGTTGTTGACATAATACAGGGAGAACAAAAATGCAAAGTAAAAGTGTATTCAATCTTCATCTAGGAAGGTTTGGTAGTGGAAGCAAAATGGAGTAGAGGACACCAATAACATAGTGGAGGAAGACAAAAAGGAGTGGTTGTAGGTAGAAGAATTAAAGTTATAGGAGATAGAGAAGAAGTTGAAGGAGGAACAAGAGCTGAGAAGAAGAGGAAGAGAAGAAAAGTAGAAAGGAAGTTCTAGAAAATAGAGAAAAAGTTGAAATAGGAACAAGAGCTAAGAAGCAAAGAGAGGGAAGATAAGAAAAAATATGAACAGGAGGAAGGGAAAGGCATGATCATAGAGAAAACTATGCCCATACAGGTTGAGGAGTCATAACAGCCAGTAGATGAAGAATATGGTGAGCAGATGAAGGATCTGTATCTTTCGTAATAGATTGAGAAAATGGTTGAAGCAACAGAAATGGACTTGGGACAAGAGCCACAAGACCAAGATACTGACCTCATGCTAAGGGCATCCAAGGTTGCTGCTCAGTCTCCACCACCTCCACTATCAGAACCAGTCCCAAGCGAGCAAGGAGAGGTTGTTCTCCTTGATGATGATCTGGTGATGGAAGTGGACAATCTATCATTTGATGAGTTGGAATAGAGGATTGTACAAGCATTGGGAAACCATTTCTCGGATGATCACGAATCACCTACATTTATGAAGGAAAGGGTGATAGTGCCAGATGTCAGGAAGCATCCAGTCGCCATGGCCGATGCTACTATGGCTTATGCTAGAGCCACAAGTTCTTGTTAGCAGAGAATGAACAAATGGCTAAGAACTTGCAAGCATCTAGGAAAAGATCAGAACAATCCGAAGGATCCCCAATACCAAAAATGAGGAAGGTGATACTTGCTAAAGTATTAGCTGTTGAAACCACCATGCAGAAATTTTATGATGGATTTTTCACCGTGCATAAGGCAATTGTCCATCTATTTGCTTTTTAGTGGCAGAGTAGAAATATTTTCCAAACTCAAAGAGACATACACACTACTATCGCCCATGTGCGAGAATAGAAAATGAGATACAAAGGAGCCCTGCTTCACTTTCCCAAGATGATGAAGTTGTAGGCCAAGCTAGACAAATAAAAGATCAAGATGTAGATCCATAACTATGAGAAACTCACCCCTTTCATTAGTAACATGTAGGCTTCATATGGATGGTTGTTCAATAATTTGGATGTGATGGTGAGGATGCATAGGATCCCGTCAATTAGTTCCCTCACCATAGCAAGGGAGAAGAACCATGTTCGACTAGAGATTGACAGGTACATGGAGCAGCTCAGGTAAGAGGCCAACAATGATGACTTGGAGATGAGCATAGAAAAATGCATAAGTACATCGGTGGTCCTGCTGTAGTCAACACCATGTTGCGCATGCTTTAGGATGAGTCAAAAAAAGGTTCCCAGATCATATACCCACAAGCCATGGAGGCAATATTCTGCTTCTAGAAAGACACTATCAAGAAGTGTGGGGACACAATAGTACAAAACCCAGCTTGGTATTAGTACATCACTGAGAGTAATCAAGTGGATGTTGTCGAGTTGGTCTTCCCCCAGACTTCTGAGTCATAGTGCTGTGTCTTGTCTAGCTATCTCTATCCTATTTTGTCTCACATGGGTACATGTAGAAATTGTATATTCTTTGTGAATATATTGTAAGTGAAATTCAAAGTGTCATTAGTGGAATGTGAAAAATCACTATGTAATGTATTGAGTTATTTGTAAAGAAGTTGAAGAGTCATGAAGGTAGTCAAAGAGTCAAAGAGGAATGTCAAGGGTCACCCCACCCTTTGTTATAAATCGAACCTCAAAACTCATAGAATAGGCTTTTGGGAACCAAGATTTTGGCTAGGCTTAGTCTTAAAGAAGGCTTGGGAGTATTGTGACAAGCCTTAGCTTCTCCACAGTGTAGAGTGAGTACACTTCCTTAGAGAAGCAAGCAGTGTTGATTGTAATGCTCCACTATTGGGGCTAGTGGTTGTCAATGGTGTATGTATGGATGGAATTTTCACTTAAGAATAATATAACTGAGCCAACGTGTTTTCCTACATATGTTCTTACTATAGTTCGACTATTCTGGTTACTTTAGCAATGTATGTTGTTTAACTTATGCATTTTATTATGAACTATTTTGTATGAAGTTATATGAATTTGGTTGAAGGCATGTTATTGGATTAACCTATCACTTTTTTTTGTTGACTATTCTACATTCTAGCCTGTGATGTCATTCCACTCGTGTGTTCCTTTCATGATGTGTACTATTATAGGCTTCTAAGGGACACACTTCCTTTCCCCTTATTGTGTTAGAATGCCCATTCATATCACTTAACTTGATGTAAGGTCACACACTTGCTTCCGACCAAATTCATCATAATTGCCTTTGCGTGCTACTGCGGTCAAGGAACTACATTACCTTCCACTGCTAGGACTCCTACTCCAAACGGTCTAAGGTCTAGTTGGGTCTACTTGTAGGGGATATTCCCTTAAATATTGGCAGGTCCAGAAATGTCAAAATTTATGGTGCTATAAGGAGGGCCAAATGACAAGTTGAGCCCTCAAAATATGTTTTGAAACTCTGCACATCATTCATGACTTACATTAGAATCTCAACCCTGGAATTTTTTTCTCATGCTCATGATTTCGAAGTGTCAGAGGATGTTATTGATAACTTGTCACAACTCAAATATGATGGTGAAGGAAGAAAAGAATTGTTAAGACACAAAGTTTCCTTTTTGACACGAATGAAGTCCCCTCAGACAACATTTCCTATGGGCTGTTCACTTACAGGTCAGAAAGGCGGATTAAGAAATGGTATCTCACATTTCCCGCATCCTCTATTCACTCTTTCAATCATATGATAAGAGATTTAAGTCTTGCTTTCTTTCATTATGATCGTAAAGCACTTAATAAAAAAATATTAAAATTACAAAAAGCACTTGATGAATCTGTTGTGAAATTTTGGTAACTCTTCAGTCATCTCACTTTTTAATTTCCAGAAGATGATTTTTCTTGGGATTTTCTCACTGAAATATTCAAGTATCTTCTTACATATTTAACAATCCACATGATTTAGAATCTTTTGATCCCATCCCATCATACCTTAGTGTTCTAACTTCCAAATTTGGGACATACAAGGTTGTTGTCTCAAGTCCTCTCCTCATCAAACAGCTCTAGCTCCAGAGGATGAGGTGGGAGAAGTTGCAAACCTACTTGTTGAACTGTCACCTCCTCCCAGTCTACCTTCTCTATATTTTTTCATATATCTGGATTGCAAGCTTGATGCTTGTCATATGGTCTCATCCCCTTGACCTCCATCCACTATTTCTTTTGATCCTCCATATTTTGGTGTGTTGTGTTCATTCGTGATCCAAGTAGATCTTCAGATACCATGGCATGGAAATGATAAAAAATTAAAGTGATTGGAATGATGTCAACACAAGATCAGAGCATATATCTCATCGTCCTGATCGTGGCAGTGCAAATGGATCGTCAAGCCGAGCTTGTATGCGAAAGATAGAGCTCTTCAAAGTTTGACATGACAGGGGAAAGTGGGGCCCACAACATGCCACATGGCATCCCAGTAAGCAGAGGGGGACCAACATGGCAGCCCATCAACCATTGACACTTGGAATTTTCTCATTTGTCTCCTAAAACTGCATAAGAGACAAAATCATTTTTTTATGGGTATAAATCATCATATAACAAAATGTTTTAATGTAGTTATTAAAATAACTATATAATATAACAAAACAAGCAAAGACATGGTTTCGGGATCGACGACAACAAACCCCGCCAAACCCTGTTAAGACAACCATATTACAAACAATCACATTTCTATATGGGATCAGGATTGGCGGCAATAACCTCCACCGAACCATTCTCCACATTTCCCATGCATATATCGCAACCATATATAATATATATATATATATATATATATATATATAATGGGATCGGTGGTCATAACTTCGCCGAACCCTCCACAACTGCCGCAAACCCATAATAATATATATATATAATAATATATATATATAATATATATATATATAATATATATATATATAATATTAATATATATATATATATATATAATATAATATATATATATATATTATATATATATATATATATATATATATATAGAGTATATATATATATATATCAACATAACCCCCGATAAGGATGTCGATATCTCCATTGTGCCGACCACTGATAAGTGATAATCACTGATATGGATATTGGTGAAGTCCTAGTAAAAGCACCAATACCTCCACTGTGTCGACCAACGATTGCGATAAGTCTGACTGCTGATATGGGGATCGACGAACTCCCGGAAATCAGGCTAATATATGCGCCAACGCTTATTTTATTCATTGGTCACAACTGCCGATCGTCGATATTAAAGCAATAGTGTGCGGTTTTTGGGGTTGATGGTTGATAAAAGGTTTATATAAGGAAGAGGCAGGATTTGATCTCCTCACCTCTCCTCAACCATTCGCCTAATATTACCAATGCGCCAACTACTCCCATTGGGAAATCTGCCGATGAAATTTTATTTAGACTTAGACTTTTTCTTATTCACATAGTTCAAGGAGGAGAGAGACTGTAGGCATGAATTTTGAGGTAGAATGCAGGCACAAATTTTGAGGCAGAATGCATGCACGAATTTCAAGGTAGCAGATTAATTAATATTTTAATGTAGGAACCATGAATTTTGAAGGACGGCAAAATTCTCACTTTATCAGAATTTGACAAGTTTTATATGATTTTTACACCTCTCATCACCACGAACACAATGGTGTTGTTCGTTTCTTCATCAGAGGTCTACATTTTCTAGTCAGTTCTAGAATGCACGTGGAACCATGGTTTCAACAAAAATAGGGAGTGGAACCATGAGCCATGAAATTTTCCCGAGGTAAACTTTTGACATTTTAGAATATAGTCAAGTTTATACTTGTTTTTCATGGTTTTCCACAAGGATCACAATGCAGAGACCAGATTTTTAATCTGAGTTGCAGATTTACAACCCACCCATGGAACAAAATCTTTGACGAATCCCAGTGGAATCTAGAAGATTCCTTGAGCCCATAATTCTCAACTTCTCAGAATTTAGATTTTGGACAGTCGATTCAGCACTACTTGATGCCACAAATCTGATGGCGGCTTCATATTTCTTATTCTCTCATTTCTTCTTCTAGTCACTTTTCTAAGTGCCAATGCATATGTCCACATTCATGTGTGAGTAGCCATCTTCATGAGATCGATGCCGTGAGAGAAATGGTCTGAGCAGCTTCCGCAGTGAGACATTCACTTCTTCAGATGACCCTTGGTTATGAGGTATATCATGTGTTCATGTACTTCTTCTTTCTGCATTATGTTGTACAGATCCATGATTGATGTTGATGCAGGATCTTGTTTATTTCATGTTGTCATGATTCCTTGCTTCATGTTATGTGGAACCTTTCATATGATGTACTCTCTCTCATAACTCTTCATGATCCGGATTTAAACAGGAATGCAACAAATTACAGAGATAACCATATACACAAAGATGCAGCGGAAATAATACTTCATTTCATTAATGGAAAATACTGAAACATGCTTACAATCAGAAATGGAACTAAACTAGCTAGGGCGATGGTAGCTTATCTCTGAGAAGAGATGTGATGGCTACATGCCTCTGAACTGTTCCCAACTTGTATTACAATGAGGCTCGAAGGCCTATTTATTATTGAGAAACAATGGAAAACCCTTACATTCCAAAACCGACCCTTAGAAGATGAAACGCCAAATTGTGGGCCCCGTTTTGGGTAAATTGGTACATCAATTTCCCGGGGTCGTAACTTTGGCATACGATCTCCGTTTGACGGGTACAATAGCTCATTAGAAAGATCTATTCGAGCACTATCATTGTTGGAATGGGCAACATCGGTCCATTGCATGGACCCATGTTGCCCCTGGATACCCCAAAAAATGTCGTTTAGGGCCTGAAAACGGCTCCGGAAGTTTAGGACCCGAAAAGATGCTAAAAATAGTAAGTTGTGCTACAAGTAAGGAAACTGAAAATGCTGAGAAAGACAATGGTGGGGGTCCAGGTGGACTTGGCAGGTGGCCACCAATATCCACTTGGATCATTCGTCCCCCCTTAGGAAGCAATGGTCCCCATTACATTGAGCTCCTCCATGAGATGAGGAAACTTCTGCTGAACCTGTTCCCTGGTGAACCACTTCCCTGCTGAAGGAGTTGGCCTGCTTTGACAACTCGATACAGTTGGATATTCTGTTGGCGAGTGTTCTTGAT